>JAGXJF010002885.1:0-230074 GCA_019208055.1 Stipa capillata | reverse complement strand
TATGTACAACCTCCCTCCTTGGTTGTGCATGAAGAGGAAGTACATCATATGGCCATGCTCATCGAAGGCCCGAAGCAACTCGTAAATGACATAGATACGTACCTGTCTTTAATGAAGGAGAATCTCGAACATTGTGGCACGAAGGCATTGAGACGTGGGAGGCAGACAAGAGAGAGAACTTCACCCTACGAGGATTGCTATTTTGCACCATCAATGACTATCCCGCGTACGGTAACCTATCCGGCCAGAGTACTAAAGGAGCAACAGCCTGTGTTCAATGCATGGAAGATACGGCCAGTTTGTACCTCAAGAAATTGCGCAAAACCGTATACATGCGGCACCGTAGGTTTTGCGTCGAAATCATCCTTACCGCAAGTTGGTTGCCGAGTTCGACGGAACCATCGAAGAAGGATCGGCTCCACCTCATTTAACCGGGAGACAGGTATACGGAATGGTTAAAGACGTTGATGTTGTTCTGGAAAGGGGCGTAAATTAATGAAGGGTTTGTGGAAAAAGAAATCAATATTTTGGGGTTTGCCTTACTGGAAAGAACTAGATGTTCGCCACTGTAACGATATCATGCACATAGAGAAGAATGTGTTTGACAGCCTAATTGGCCTCTTGCTGAATATCCCTGATAAAACAAAGGATGGTGTGAAGGCACGATAAGACTATGTGAAACTGGGCATCAGGCCTGAGTTAGCTCCGATAGAAACCGACAAAGGCAGAACCTTCCTCCCACCTGCATGTTACACACTCTCTATAGCCGAGAAAATTGAGCTATGCCAGTACTTGCACGATGTGAAAGTTCCAAGCGGGTACTGTGCCAACATCAAGAAGCTAGTTTCAATGCAGGAATTGAAATTAATTGGCATGAAGTCTCACGACTGTCACGTTTTGATGACGCAGATACTTCCTATTGCTATTAGAGGGATTTTGCCTGGTGATGTCCGAGATACAATCACAATGCTATGCCAATTCTTCGACAGAATATCACAGAAGGCGATAAGTATACTTGAACTGGATGCTCTAGAGACACGGCTGGTGGTTGTCCTATGTCGCCTTGAGATGTACTTCCCCCCGTCATTTTTTGATATCATGCCACACCTCATGATTCACCTAGTTAGAGAGATCAAAATGTGTGGTCCTGTGTTCTTACGAAGCATGTACCCGTTCGAGAGATATATGGGAATTCTGAAGGGTTATATACGAAATCGCTCGCGGCTAAGGGTAGCATTGTGGAAGGTTATGCCACCGAAGAGGTCGTTGAGTTCTGTTTGGACTACATGCCGCATGTCAACCCTATAGGTCTACCTGAATCACGACACGCAGGCAGGCTGCATGGTACCAGGGTTCTCGGAGCGAAATCCATCACTCCTCATCGGGAGGATCATGCTCGAGCTCATTTCATGGTCTTGGAGCACATCTCGGTGGTGTCGCCGTACATCGATGAACACATGGTAGTGCTACGACATCAAAATCCAAGAAAAAGTGAAGCGTGGATCAAGAAACAATATATGTCCCTATTCAACCAATGGTTCCAAGACCGAATCACCACCACGTCGTCATCTAATGAAATACTGACATGGTTGTCAAAGAAACTGTACTTTACAGTCCGGACATACCAAGGATATGACATAAATGGATACACATTTTATACGAAGGCTCAAGATGCAAAAAGCACATATTAGAACAGCGGTGTGCAGGTCGATGCTTTCGATTTTGTCGGTCATAAGCATTGTTACTATGGGTTCATCGAGGAGATTTGGGAGCTCGATTACTTCAAGTTCAAAATCCCAATATTTCGGTGTCGTTGGGCCCACCTCTCGCACATTTAGACCGACGAATACGATGTGACTACTGTTGACCTGAGTCGTGTTGGCTACGGTACTAAACCATTCGTGCTCGCGAAGCATGTTCATTAGGTATTCTATATGATCGATCCGTCAAGCAAGAGGCGGTATGTTGTTAGAAATGAAAAATAAAACATTATAGAAGTCAACAATGTGGTTGACGAGGATGCTTACAATGAATTCACCGATAATTATTCCGGAGATTTGAGTTTCAAGACTGAAACCATGGAGGGAGCTGGGTCATACTACCGCAACGATCATCGTGAAGGGCTCACTTTCAAAGGGAAGAAGCAAGTATTGTAAATAGTTGATATTATTTTTATTTAGAATATTTACTTTAGTGAGATCTCTAAGCTCTAAGCTCTAGCCCTAAACGTTGTCTTGAGCTCACTTTAATGATTAGTGAGATCTCTAAGCTCTAAGCTCTAGCCCTAAACATTGTCTTAAGCTCACTTTAATAGTTGATATTATTTGTATTTTGAATATTTACTTTCCGTATGCATGAGTTGGAATATTTTGTTCTTGAATGCTGCTGTGTATACATATATTGCTGTAAATTTTCAGAGGGCATGCTAGCATTTCCTGAGGCTAGCCACAATGCAGGTAGCACATGGCCCCTATTAGACTCATCCCAGACGGGTCAGGCACGATGCCCGTCTGGAATGACGCTCATCCGAGACGGGTGACTGTCTTCAACCCGTCTGCGATGACTATCATCGCAGACGGTTGAGTCGCTTAAACCGTTTGCGATGATATTAGTACATATCGCGGGGACTTAGAAAAATTTCGGAAGCCCGCGCATTCCAAATTCCCCCGTGCCCTAAATCCCCTCCCGTGCCACCACTGCCCAAGCCCGCGCCGCCACCCATTCCTCGTCGCCGTCGGACAAGGAGCCGAGCCCGCGCCGCCGTCGTCTCCACCACGCTGCTGTCGCCCAAGCCCGCACCGCCACCCATTCCGCGCCGCCATCGCCCGAGCCCGTGTCGCCACCCATTCCATGCCGCCGTCGGAGAAGGAGCCGAGCCACCGCGCCACCGTCGGAGAAGAACCACCGTTCATCCTTCCCTCTTCTACTCCTGTCTGCTGAAGAAAATAGGTACACACATTCCTCTCCAACCTGCAATTTTTTGTTGTTAATTTAGGTGTGTTTGCAGTGAATAGTTACTATAGGATCGAATTGCTTACTTATGTAAATGGTTCATACAGATATGATTATTCAGATGGCTAAACATTTGTGTTTTTACTCCTTTTTAGCAAACTGTTTCAGATGTCAATTGTTGTGTGCGTTGCCTCCTTCATATTACTTTTTTTTCTCTGTACTTTTAAGCCCAGAAAATCACCAAGATCTCAAAGATATTGGCCCAACAGAGTGTTCAGTTCTAAATCCGCCATCATTTTAAAGTATTTATTCAAGTTTGTTCTGAATCAACAAAGGATGTTATGTTTAATCCATGTGTATGTGGGAAATTTGCATCTTATTTACATTTTTATGACAATAATTTTTCTTCTGCAAACTATTCCAAAATTTTATAAGATTGAAACATGTGAAACTCATACGGCTTGACTTTATTCATGTACCATTTAGTTGAAGCTATGTCATGGGTATATTCTTATGCTGGCATTAGATTTGTGTCTATTCATCCTCCAGCATTAAGATACAGTTTCATGTCACCATTGTTTCTTGAGTTTAGAGATTTAGATTATTGGATGATCTAAAACTTAGTAAGTTAGGTGGCAAGCAAGAGCAAGAGCTTCAGTTTGAGGACAACTTGGTCTGTACAGTCTGTTAGAAAAAGAAGGTTAGCTGAGAATAACTAGAGCATACATGAGCATTAATTTAGATGTTAAGATAATTAGTCTTCACATTAGAGATTTCCTATCTGGTTAATTGGACAATACCAAGAATAATTCCCAACATCTTTTTAGCTATATAGAGATGATTCATTAATCTTTCCAGCTCTTACCCTTACTGCCTTTTGTAAGCACATATTTGTCTTGGCAGAATGTTGCCAGTTTGGGACTTGGACAGTGGGGTTAAGTGGAGGGTTGCACGCATGCCGTTCGATTTGGTTATGTAGAAATGATATTGTTTTTAATAAAAAGAAACTAGCTACTCATTTATAAGTTATATCTATGTATCAACTAGACGAGGAGTCCTTGGGTTGCTTATATGCATGTATGATTCACATATAGATGTTTTAAAAATCTGATTAGGACATAAACTATGCTTGGCATTAGTTGTTCTTTGATTTCTACATATGCTGCCTTGCTTTGTTAGTTTACACAGATATGTCGGATGCCAATTCTTTTTCTAATTCCTCGTCGAGGCACTCATCGTTGCCGAACCCTACTTCAGGCAACGATGAACCGGGTACGCAAAAAAGAAGTCGGAAGCCCCGAACAATGTTGAAGGCCCGAACAATGTTGAAGGCCCCTAGTAGACGTATGGTCATCACGCAAGTATCTACGAAGTCTGGTGTGCCGACGAAACTGGATGACATAGTGAACAAATTCCGCACATTCCGCGGGATACTTGGGCAGGAGAGGGTCAACATAACCATTGCGAACTGGAACGATATTACCACCGCGAAGGAGGACGAATTAATGGCTGAAGTAAAAAGGTGGTTCGAGATCCTGCCCGAACACGAAGAACGTGTCAAAGCGTCTGCAATGAAGACCATGGATAAGGCGTGGAGGTCGTTCAAGAGCATCCTGACAACAAAGTTCTTACGGACGGGTGAGAGCCCGTTTGAGAAGTACGGCTTCTTGGACGAGCAAGTATACAACAAATTTATTGAGATGAAGTCCACGCCAGAAGAAGTGGTGAAGAGTGAACGGCAGAAGGCCCTTCAAGCAAGAAACAAGCACCCACATAAGCTTGGAAGCACAGGATATGAAGGTGCATTGGCGAAATGGGAGATGCAGGATCGGTTGGCAATGGAGAAAAATTTACCCCCTCCATTTCCCAGCATGGTTGTTGGCCACGCCACATCCTAGCACAGAGCACGTGCCAAGTCAGATCCGCAGAGTGGTTCAGTTATATTTCCAAACCCCGCTGACCAGGAAGTGGTCGATCGAATGGTAATATACATGACTACGTACACAATTCTTCAGAACCGTACGATTATCATTTGTAATGTAACTTTGCACGCGTGATCGTTGCAGGTGCAGATAGCTTCGCAAGGGTCACTAGATGATGATGATGAAGCACATTCATCTAGGACCAAAGACATCCTTACCGTAGCGTTGGGAAACCCGGAGCACCCAGGTCACACAAGAGGTGTTGGGGTTGCAGTTTCCTGGAGAGAATGATTCCCTGAGACCGAGGAGCAGTACGAGAGGAGGAAGGCCACTAAGAAGAGTCGTAGTTAGTCAACAACGACTACGAGAGATGAAGAAGATTTGGAGATGCGTATTCAGGAGGAAGTCAGGAGGCAGGTTGCGGCATTTAAGGAGGAGTTCAAAGCTCAACTTGCACTCGCTAACGTAGATTTGGCGAGCCCCGAAAATATTTAGAGTAGCTGCGCATCCGCCGAAGAACCGGGTGAAACATATCCCTGCGACACCATCTCGGTAAGGGCCATTTATAGGGTTTTTACAATAGCAAGTACATAACTTTGGACTTAATCAACAAGGTACGTACTTAAGAATTTTGTAGGAGACGACTCTGTGCGCGTTGTTGGCAAGGGTAGCCGGAGATGTCTCCCTCGATGCTGCATTTGGGATTGCATATCCCAACGAGGCAGGGACTCTACTGCATGGTCTCCCCATAGCACCAAACTTTCAAAAGGTGCATGTGGACGACGTGGTTGAAGGTTTCAAGGAGCTCCCACTTGCCATGCCACCAAATGACGAGATCACGGTGCTGCATCAGGCGGTTGGCACCTTTATCCAGTGGCCAAAGAGGGACATCAAATTACTCGTCTGGCCTGCCTCTTAGAGCGCATCACACGCTGAGTCAGCTAGGATACCCGAAATTAACCCTACCTCGATGGAGCTAGTAGCGGCAGCGCAACGGGCTAATAATCCAGCTTCATCTCTGGTCAAGCCAGCAGAGCCAGCACCCACTACCTCCATAGGGACTAAGGAGGTGCTACAGATGAGACCAGTTCCTTCACTGGTGAAGCACACTTATGCTAAGGGGACTAGCAAAACCGGCAAGGGCAGGAGTCGTAGTAGTGCCCCCAAGACTTCCAAGGGTAGCCAAAACTCGAAGGCACTAGCGATAGTGGAAGAACTTGGGTTTGACCCGGACAGAGTGGATGATCTCCCTTTCGCGCCTCTGGCTCGTCGATTTGTGAATGGAGAAGCCTTCGTCATGCCAGAGGACATATCGAACTCAATGGCATGTTAGAGGTTGCATGATTGGTATATGACGGCGACGAACAACCTACAGCCTGGCCAAACCATGCCATGATGCCTCAAAGTCGCTTTCAAGGAGGAACACCTTTCCACTAGGACATGGGCGGGTAGTTCTACGTGTACTTTGAAGACCTATTCGAACTCTTCACACTCGACGCCCTGAGCAGAACCTGTTGAGATGCTGGACATTGTAAGTCTACAACTTCTCGGTCAATCAGTTTTTTCCATACCTATGCAACTTAATTAAGCCGTGACATGATTTCCCATTTTGCATAGATACATGTACACTGAAGCCAGACTTAACAAGGAACCTATCAGGTTCATTAACCCGGCAAGGGTGACTTGGAGAAATATTAGCGACAACAAAGAGCAACTTCTGGAGTATGTTAAGCATGCAATATTGTTCCAAAACGATAAAGAGTACATCGTATTTCCCTTCAACCCAAAGTAAGTGTTGCATCGCATCCAATACTTATAATTTCACCATTATGCATATATCACAAAGCTGATTTGGTAGTTCGTCTATACATATGCAGCTACCATTGGGTTTTGGTTGTACTTGTACCAAAATGGGACAGGGTAATATATGTTGATTCCTCACGACATCCTTCATGTGACTTCGGGCCGATTCGCAACATACTTGACCAGGCGTTCATTGATTACAAAGCTCGTGGAGGGATAAGTGGCAAAGGGTCCAAGTTGCGACATAAATTTGACTTTCTGGTACATGTATATCCATTACTATGTTAATATAGCATATTGACATGCTTCATAATAGATTCTTCTTAGCTAACATATATTTGTTTCTTGTTTTAGTGCAAACAACAATCCAAGGGGACAAACCTATGTGGATTCTATGTTTGCTACCACATGGAGCTAATCGCGGGTTTCGCTAAGCGAAAACTAGATGAGGCGTGGAAGATTGAAACTAACACAATTGATGAAGCTCAACTCAAGTGCATTCGAGGGACTTTTGCCTTCTTCATCAATACACAAATCAACAATCCCGATAGCGAGTTCTATGGTGGCGGCTTAGCAGAATAGCATTATCTTTCATCTATGTACTTAGCACCTATTGCAACTATCCTTTAAACATTGAAGTATACGGTTGTTGGCAGCGATCGAGCTATCAATTCTGAACCGTGTGACTCATTTCTAGCTAGCAATTATGAATATATCTAGCTAGCGGTGTGACTCTTTTGCAACTTTCCTTTTATACATTGAAGTATGTGGTTGTTTCAGTGTATTGTCTGTGAATGTATGTATCTGTATCTGTGTTAAATATGTGAATGTTCTGTGCAATATATATCTGTTGTTTCAGAGGGCATGGCTAGCAATTCCTGAGGCTAGCCACAAAACAGGCAGTGTTATGCCCTCTGTACACAACCATCCTAGACGGGTCAACAATTGAAACCGTCTGTGATAGCTGTCATCCGAGACGGGTCAGAGACACGACCGTCTGGGATGAACTGTTATCACAGACGGGTTGTAGAGCGGACCCGTCTGGGATAGGTGGTTATCGCAGACGGTTCATTGACTCGACCCGTCTGGGATGATTGATTATCGCAGACGGGTGGCCTACCCCCCTCCCGAGGGTGGTTTGCACGTGGAGATCGACCTCGACGACAAGTAGAATCTAGGGTCCTAGGTAGTGACCTAGACTGGGTTATGGCAGCGCCTTGTTTTTGTTATGCTGCCATCTTTTTGCTTTGCTAACTTGCGACTGTCTAAGTTGCTATAAACTTTTATTGTGTGTTTGCTACTTGGTTGTGTGACCATTGTGTGAATTAAGTTTGTTGAACCTACTCATTTCAGATATGTATATTATTATAGTTTCTTTTTGTAGAGTTAATGTTACGATACCTGATTGTTATAGCATGCTTCATGTTCTCTGCGTGTATGATTACGAAGTGCATGAAGTGTTTAGGGGTTTGGAATTTACTTTATGAAATTGTCAAGTGTGATCAGTACTGTGAAACGACTCTCTAACTAAGAGTTTGGAAACTATATCATCCTGCTCTACTCATGCATTAATTTGCCGGGATGAGGTCGGGATTGATGTTTGGCTTAGCCGGGATTCATTTGCCGGCTATCGAGGTTGGGATTGATGACTCGGGCTCTTCAAGATCAATCACCCTACTTGTGGTGCAATATTTATATCTACATCACTAATATAGGGTTAATGTCTCGACTTGGAACTAATTGCATTTGAGGTTTTATATTCTAAATTCGGGTCTAACATTATTCAATGTTAAAAGTGCAATCTATGAACTTACATAAAATAAATGAGAGGCCAATATTATTAGTAACAAGTAGAAATAAATCTACCCCTTGTCCAACCACCAAGTAGGCGTACATTAAGGCTTTCACAGGAACAATACTAATAATTTCGCTAGCAAAATACAAGAGAGGACACACGGTTGGCTGCTCTAGCAATCCTTCATGCTTACCAACTAATGCAATGCTAAGTATCTAGTTTGGCCAATTCAAGACACATAATAAAGTAATCATAAAGACATAGAACTCATGTATTAATCCCATGTAAATAATTGATTACGCCGAAAATGGATGGTAATCATAACAATTGATGGCGCTGAAAATGGATGGCCATCACAAATAAATAGAGAATGCTACATAGCTACTACTATACACTTCGTAGCCTCAATGAACTAATCACACATCATGCAATTCATCAAAACTAAATGATAGATTGATTCCATATCAAAAGTATCAATGACACAAACCAATCTCGAATATTCTGATGTAGATGGAGTACAAGGAGATTCTAATCTATGGAAGGTTACTGTGGGTGATGATCTATGGGTGGAGATTGAGGTGGTGATGGTGGAGATGGAAATTATGGTTTCCAACTACCTCCGTCTTCTCTATCCCATACGCTTCTCTCCTCGTTTCGACACGATATCTTTTATATGTGAACGCAAAACTCCACAAGGGTCTATTCATGGGCGATATAGATCTACTTGTGAAAGGGCGCAGCGGCCGATCCCTGGGAACCTAGACGGCCAGATGGGGCAGTAGGTAGGACCGTCCCCTTAGGCTACCTCGCCTAACCCTAGGGGTGTTGGTTGCCTCCTTTTCCACGAGTCTTCCCCCTCCGGGACATTCTCGAACATGCTCGGTTTTTTGATTTTTTTTTGCGTTGTTTTTCCTGAGTATACAAAATATAGGGATAAATAGGCAGTCTGACAGTTTATTAAATAATCCAAAAATAATTAAATTACATAATAAAAATACATCATTAGACTCAGAATAATGTGATACATTTTTTACGTATCACCCGCCCTCATCCATTGCAGGGCAACGTTCTCCTCGAACTTGGTGATGCGACAAATAGCCATCCTGAGTACTGGTGTGAGGTGCCATTAGGTGGGCAGTGGAGGAGCCATGGCCAATAGTAGAAAATGACTTGGAGACCAGCGGTGGCACACCCTACCTGCGTAGGGCTCACTGTCGTCATCCCCCGAGCTCCACCTCAAGGTCTACACCACCATAGCTAGATAGCGGCTAAGCGAGGCGTGCATGGACACAAAAAAGGCATCACGAGCGAGGGAGATAGGGTGGCGGAGCTACGTCTTCATACATGGGTGCACATGCGGAGACATGTGGCTTGGAGGTGATAGCTGCGGGAATGGAGGAGGGAGAGAGCACGAATCGAGAAGGAAAGAGTAGGGTGTGTTTTCTCTGTAAGAAGAGACCGATTTTTGTGTCGAATCGGCAAGTTAACAAAGAGAGTTTTTTTTTATCTTATACACGAATGATGAAAGGTTTTAACTATTTATATTCTTCTTACTATGTTTGTTATATGTAGTATTTTTTGTTAGGAAAGCATTTATATTGCTAGGTCACCATGGGTTATCTAGTGTGAGCTGAATAGTGAATAACCATGTGATAATTACTTTCCTCTCTAAGCAAGTTCATTTTTTGGTGTTTGTACCTTGAAGTCAGTGGAACTGGCTCCTCTCTAAGCAACTAAGGTGCAGTAAAGCACTGCAACCAAATGGGCCTTGGGCCTCCTTGTAATGTGTTAGGTGATGCTTTGCGCTAAAACGTCAAAGAAGTCACACCTTCTTTGCCTTCTCACTTATAGACGTAAGGCTACACGTACCAAAAAAGATCGTCGCATGCGCAGCTTGCCGTTGCCGCCGAGTCCGTGCATTGTGGTCACCATGCCGGGAGACGCTCTCTACCCTCCCCATTTCCGTCCTCACCTGTCACAACACACCAGCGAAGGTAGTCAATAAGCAATCCATCGACTGCGTCAACAAGCGGTCCGCCGGCCGTCTACGTCGACGAACAATCCGCCGATCGCTGACAGTGACCCAGGTTTATCTCCATGACTCCATCTATTATTAAAGAGAAAAATCAAATATGAGGCACAAGATTACAAAGTAGCTCTAACACTTGTTGATTTGCTTCTAGTTTTCACATCGACTGTTGTGTTTTTTATTTTTTTGGTAGCACTAGTTCAGATTGATCCAATGGAGGATCATGTCAATGCAAGTTTAAACCAGGAAACTAGGCCAATGCCGGATCAAATGGGTAAGCGACGAGCATGGCAATGTAACAGAGCACGGCAATGTAACAGCAACAAGCCCACCTTGTTGCAAGTCTCTAAATATTCGTTCTCTGCGCTTAGGAGTTTTGACCTGCTCTTGTTCATTTTACAGGATAAATGGCATGTCTAGTTGGATACCACAGATTGACATGAAATTTAACACTTTGGAAGAGGTTTGGGCTTTTTAGGAGTATTATTGTGGTAGATTTGGATTTGACGTAAGAAAGAGATACACAAACACAAGTAAGTTTGATGGAATAGTCACTTCAAACAAGTTTGTTTGTCGCAAAGAGGGTCACAAGGGAGAAGACAAAAGAAACCACCAAAGTAAGCAATCCCAAACTAAAATTAGGACTAGTTGCCTAGTCTGCACTAGCCTTACAATAGATCGAGAAGTTAAAAATTATGAAGTATCTAATCCTTTTCTTGAGCATAATCATATGCTGTAGTTGCGAGAAACATGCCACCTTATGCCCTCAAAACGAAAAATATCAGAGCTTCAAGTTTTTTAGATTGAAATTACCGATGATTTGAGTATTGAGCCAAAAGCTGCACATGAGTTAGCTAGTTGGTAAGTTGGTGGATCATCTATTCTTAGCTACACTTGTCACGTTGCGCAGTAAGTTGGAAAGAAAGCTAGTGCATGGTGAAGCAGAAAGTATGTTGAATTTCTATCGTGTGCATGCAATTTAATTGCTCTTGTATTACATATGACTTCAATGTTTTGGACTATTTAGGGCATGGAGTACTATATTTCTTTTAAACTAGCTGAATAGTCGTGCGTTGCTATGTTATATTGAATGAATTATTTAAACGCCAGTGCCCATACAACCTCTAACTTTGTAGTAAATAATAATAATTTTAAATTATGCACCAAATACAACTATAATAAAAAAAATAGTGATACATATATCTATCGTATAGAATAGAGAACAATTACGGTAATTTCTCGATAACTTAAAAGACACTATGAACACCACTAATTGTGGTTCCGTGTTAAACATGCATCAACCTTGATTTAAAAAAAGAACATGTATTACCATCGAGTATATCCTAGCGAGACCTGAGGCCCACTTGGTTGCTATATCGTTGAATATAATGTGATTTGGTGAGATTCCGTGGCTACGACAGGCTCACTTTGCTTCAGCTAAAGCCAGCGGAGCCGGTTCCGTCGACAGCCGAAGGTGGGTGGATTCGCGAAGTCACACGCGCACGTCTCGTCCCCGTCGCATCTCCTCCTGGGGTCGAAGCTTCTAGAGGCCTCGCGCGATCTCCTGCCTCGCCATGGCGCGGCGGGGCCAACACCTGACGGAGGTGGCCCTCATCGCGTCCGCTTCCGGAGATCTCGCGGCCGCGGGGGCCGGCGAGCGGGAGGGGTGGCTGGACGACCCCGCGGTGCTCCCCTCTCTCGGGCCTCGCGCGCGCGACCTCGCCATGGTCAGCACGGCGCGGTCCGTGCTGGTGATCGTCCCGATCGCTGGCGGCGGCGGCGGTGTCACGGTGAAGCCCGCGCTGTGGCCCGACGAGGGCCGGATCTGCGCCGTGGAGTGGGTCCCGCTCGCCGGGGAGGACGCCGAGGGGGAGGAAGGAGTGGCCGTGGCTGTGGGCACCGATGCCGGGTGGCTCCTGTTCTACACGCTCGCCGGCGATCTACTGCACAAGCAGGTAGTCGATATGACCCCTCCCTTTTTAACACTGCAGTAATTGTTCTCTTCGGAGAATTTTAAGATGTCTAGGGCTTCTAGGGTTGGTAGAATAAGAGCAATCTTTAATTGTTAATGATTCCTTGCCTTTCCTGAAGTTATGGTGTGCTCTTACTACTATCGGAGAAATTGCGAAGATTGTAATGAAATCTTCACACTCTTAGCAGATTCGTCACTAGGTAGGTGGTATAAACTGCAAAGATAGGAGATTTCTAGAGATTGTCAGGGTTTGTGTATAGTTATTTCATCAGGCAACACTTTTGGACAGAGTTAAAATGTGCATCCTAGTTCCTTAGCTAATTTTGAAGTTATTATAAGCAAAAGAATGCCCTAACTAAAAATGGTATGGCAGGCACTTTTTTTGGGTGATGGTTAGATTTCTTAGACTTAGAATCCTAATCCAATATGGTTGTAGCATATGTTTATATCTTTTTTACTCATTTGTTTTACAAAAACATGCCACATAATTGCGTGGGGGAAACAGTCTTCTTTAGTTACAGTTTGTTCTGTAGGCAGCATGTGTATTCTCAAAGGTAGTGCGAACAAAAACTACCCTTCTAAAAACATGATTCTGCCTACATTTATTGTTTTGTCATCTTCTATAAGCAGATATGCATTTTATTTTGGTGTTTCTTTATCTCCTAATCCTTGCATTTGCTTGTTTCAGAGTATATATCCTGCAAAGATACTGAAGCTTAACTTCCGTGAGAGAAAGGAGAATGCTTGGGAAGATTCGGGCTCGGATGAGCTTTCTGTGGTTTTTCCTGGTGTTATTGCACGTTGTGATGGTGATGACCTTCAGGTTCCTAAGTCTTTCTTTATTTTGCTATTAGAAATTGAGATATCAGATTTTGATGGATATGCTAATTCAGAAGCGATTGTCACCAACGTTTTGAGAAAACTTATCAATTTGGGAATCCTTCTGAATACAGCTTTGCCTAGAATTTTTTTTTCAAATTTAAATTATATGCATTGAACTTTCATCTGTTCTGACATAGATTTCAAAATTTCCGATTCTATTCAGTTATATTCAGCACTACATTCAACTGCAGTTTTAGATTATGGCGTGTTACCTACAAACATAAGTAACGATGTATTCGAGCTTAAATGATCAAGGGAGTTATATTCAGCACTACATTCAACTGCAGTTTTAGATTATGGCGTTTTACCTACATGCTACTTGTTACGTAAAACATAAGTAACGATGTATTCGAGCTTAAATGATCAAGGGAAAATTGTAATGCATCCCTGCAAAATTTAGAAAGTAGATTGCTATTGCTGCAAAGCTACATATTGATCTTATATAAGCATCTATCAAATGAGAATCAATTTTAAATGAGAGAATGAAAACTAGCAATCTTGGCCATTCGTTTTTTTTTGATAAAAAATGTTGGTCATTGGATTGTATCTGGATGGATCAGATCAGACACTAAAAGTTGCTAGCAGTATCAAAACAATAAAACCCTGCATTCTTCGACTTGACATCCTATCCATGCCACCTTCTAGAGATATGGAATATATTCTTTCGTTGGGACCATCCAAATTTGACTCGATAGTCAACATTGGAGTTCTCATTATCCTAAGTGTAGCTCCTATAGATATGCTCCGTTCATGCCAGTTCCTCCAAAATAATATTCTGTTTATATACTAGCTTTTAGTTAATAGTTTGCTTGGCTGCCATAACCATTTCTAGCAAGAGCAGAAGCTTTTGAGAGACACAGGCTCATATTAATTGCAACGGAGAATGTTTTTTGTAAACAAGTACAGGAGCGTATAGTAATAGCTTAAAACAATATCAACTAGCTGTTCATCAACGGCAGGATTTTGGATTGAGATTTTTTGTGATGCATATCTTCATTGCAGTCATAAAGGGTGGTATTGATGTTTTTCAACTAAACTAAGTCACTGATCTTTAAGAAGTATATTGCATCTAGCTTTTACAGTCATCATAAATCTTTTTTCAATAGTTCATACTTCATGCAACAGCATTTTAATGCTCAAAAGCTAGCTTTGTAATTATTAGTCTCTCTGTTATGTTCAATAATAATTCTTGGTTACTTGCAGAGCATGCTTCAAAAATCATTTCAAGAAGTTAAATCACGCATGTGGAAAGATAAGTTTGAACAGGAAGATGCTGAGGACAAGAGTTCCTTTGGAAAGCTACCTATTCAGATTTGGAATGTAAGCAAGTTTGGTTCTTGTGCTGATGCTGCAATTGTTGGGCTAATGCCACCTCCCCTATTAGAACTTCAGGTGACTTGCCTTCTCCACTTCGTTTTACTATCATAGTGCTGGTACATGTCAGAAATTGTTACGCAGATCCAGTTTGTCTTTATCATTATTACTTTAATTTTGTGTACCCTGTTTTATCTAAAAATTTACGTTTGATGGAAGTATTCTGAAGTTACTATCGTATTGAATTCAGCTGCTTTTATATTGCTGGGCAGTCGAGTCAGCGCCACTACTGTGCCATTACAGTTGGAGAGGATGCTGTAGTTTCAGCATATAGGCGAGTTCTGCTAGCCATTGGCTTGACTATTTCCGATCTGGGTGATTATTCTTCTAGTTCTATAGTTTTGGTTTAGCCATGACATGATTGGGCTGTCTTTCCTGCATGACAATTACAATTTATGGATATGCATTTCATAAATTCATAGTTTTTAAAACTTGAGCAGACTGATGGTTTGACCTGGAAAAACTGGGACTGGAGCCTGGTCCGTCCAGTATGCTGAAAAGACCAATCTGAGATGAAACTGGTGTAAAAATTCATTTTAAGAAGATACCGAACTCAGGGATCTAACTTCAGAGATGCAGGGCCTTCTCTGCATGCGTGCAAGAGGCCCAAACCAACTAGGCCAGATTTGCATCATTGTCAAAAGCAGCAGTAAATTATGTATCAACCTGCTGCTTGTGCATATAACTTTAGGATTAACCTAATTTAGTTCATACACATTTAAATATTCAAAATTTCGACTGCGGACAGACAAGCGACTAGCGATCGGTTCACTCACTGTCCGGTTTTTTTTAAAATATGATGCATTTCCAATTTCAGTTATATTGTAATAGGACATTAGCATGATATTTTTGGTTCAGGTGATCAGATTTGAATCAATGCAACTGATTAAAAATAATGTCCATCTGCTCAGAATGCTAACAGTGGAAACTGGGAATATGATAGTACAATATTGTTTGTTTTACTTGTTTTTTGGCCTCCCCTAACATCTCGGTAGCTCTACAGGTTATCAGAAGACAGAAGCAGGTCAATAGTTGGAGCAATTTTGTCGAGAGGTGTAGCTGCAACGTTTTCTACGATATCATCTTTGTCCAAAATTCTATGGCGAAGTGAACCATCACCAACTAAAAAGTCACGGCCAAAGCCTCAATCCTTTGCAAAAAGTAATGGCATAAATAGTTAAATTCCAATTATGTTTCAAAATTATTGATCTTTTGTCCTCATGGTTACATCTTTTGTAGCGTCACCTCTTACTTGCTTGAAAGACTCACCGAGGAAGGGAGAACGGCTTACACTCTCCCCAAGTGGTACATTGGCTGCCATAACTGATTCTCTTGGACGGATTCTACTGCTGGACACTCGTGCCCTTGTGGCTGTGCGGTTATGGAAGGTAAAAGCACTTGAGTTATAATATTAAAAAAAAGGAGAGTTAAATAATCTACAAGATAGTAAACTAACGTGTTCAGGTATAACTTCTACCATGAATTTCTTCTAGATATAATCCGTTTTGTGGGATTTAGGTGGGTTTATGATTCTTATTAGGTCTAGATTATATGTCGGATTCTGTTTGGTTTTATGTTGTGCTTTCCAGTTTTAATCTAGGTTTATTTATCTTCAAACCAGACTAGTCTATATAACTACTGTAGAAATTAAGGCATAGAAACATGTCATGAAGAGACTCAGGGTCAAGAATAGATCACCTGATTGATTTTACAGACCAATTTTGACCAAACATTTTATTGGTTGTAGTGGTGGATTCTTTGCTGTTCTCTGGACATGCTGATACAATTTTAATTTGCTGATTGGGTTGCACCACCCTAAGATAGCGGTGAATGGTGCTAGGATTAGGCAGATGCACATAGAAAGAAATTTTTTTGCTTTGCCCAGCTCTGTCAAATCCTAGCATACTGAGCTGTCCACAATGGATAAACCATGGGTTTTGGGAATAGCAGACTAGGATATTGATGTGCGGTCTTATAAGGCACTATTGAAAGAACCCTTGAAATTAGATTTACCACTAACTTAGCATGGTACTATCCCATGCCGCCACACCTCCATACGTACTGAGTTTCTACTCCTGCCACAAGCAAGCAGAAGGTGACTAAGCTTGAAACGATATTAGTATGGCACTGAACGACATGTTCACCCGCTCTGAAGGCTTGTTCTGCAGAACCGATTGCTGTAGGAGCTGGCTATAAAAGGCAGCATTCTTTCTTGGGGTGATTGATCGCCACATCATCACACATGAATACATTCGCCTCCTTTCAAATATAGAACACGCGTGCTCAGCCTCGAAGAGGAGAGCCATGGTTATTTCTTGAAGTGATGGGCCTACTACCCTAGCAAACACTTCTCTCCCTATTATTTTATTGTTGCCATTGGTATAGACTGATTATCCGATCAACATGGTTTGCTGAATAGATTTCAGTTCATTGGTCTCAAAATTGTTGCCTCAGAATAGTATTGATCGGTCGATCTATTTGTCATTGTTCTAAAAGGTGCTAGCCGAGCAGTGGGTAGGCGCCTAGTATTTGTTAGTTGGCCGCCTTTTGTAAACACTGTTATTTGTTGCTAGAATGAGATTGGTTCACCGATCTAATTGTTGCTTTTCAAAGAAACGATTGGTTCACCAATCAAATGGTGGCCTTGCATAATAAAAGATTGATTCATCGATATAAATATGGTGCCCCTTTCAAGATCAGTCTCGCTATTTATCTCTAGCATGACTTATTGTGACATAGGTTTGAGGCAAACAGCAAATCTGCAACATCAAATGTTGACTACTTTTATCATCTCTCCAAGTATGCCAGAAGCATATGCTACACTTTGTGATCTGTTGTTTGCATAAAACGTACACCACAAATAGGCCATGATAGAGATCAATAGCGAGATTATCTTCAAAGGGGCACTGTGTTTAGATTGGGGAATCATTTCCTAAAAGACAACAATTTGATTAGTGAACCAATGTTCCTTCTGAAAGGGGTACCCATATTTAGATGGACGAAGCGATTTTTTCTTTTGAAAGACGATCATTTGATTGGCGAAACAATCACTTGTTCTGAAAGCAACAATTAGACCGATGAACTGATCCCTTCCGAGAGAACAAATAGATCAACAAATCGATCTTATATCTGAGGCAGCAATTTCTAGACCGATGAGTCCATCTCATATGCTCCAACGGAAAACAGTTGGAGATTCATGAAATGAAATCTATCCGAGGCAGCATGTTGATTTATCTATACCAATCTATGCCGGAGACAACAGTGAAATAAGAGCGGGAAAAATGTTGCTAGGATAGTGGAGCCTGACCACTACAAGACACAACCTTGGCTCTCCCCTTCAATGCTCAACGCGTCTGTTTCTCTGATGGAAAGGAGGTGTTTATGTGTTATATGGTGGAGACAAATGTGTCAATCAGTCAGCCTGAGCAGAGAACGTCGCATCTTGTTGCCAGTGCCTACCTTTGGAGCACTGTCAACATTCCGTTTGGTGAACGCATCATATGACATGACACCTGGGAGCAGTTCCTTGACGAGAGGTGCTATTCTGGTTAATTCCATTCACACGCATATTGCTGCGTTTAATCGATGCAGTATTCAAAAGGCTGCTGATCCATGTGAATTAATTGACCAATGCAATGCAATAGCCATACATTAATTAATGCTTCATCCATGCAATGTATTGTTTTAAGCTAAGTGCACCCAAATCTCTCTCGCGGCCGTGACTTTTCACATTGTGGGCCAACCTAGATGCTATCCTATTTAAACTGATAAGGATGTATATTGAACCCATGCACTGGTACTTACCCTTAGCTGAGACTTGCATGCACTAATGCTTAACTGGCTGATATCTGCATGCTGCCATGTAATAATAATTACAGTTCAAATACATGTCTATCCTTTGCCTCCTGAATAGTGTACAAAGTTTCATCGAATAGTACTACTTCTTACATCTATGCAAGATTAGTGTCTCATAATTTTGGGGCATTCTTAAAGCGTATATCCCTGATTACTGGCCACACTGTTGGGCATACTTTCTGTGCCAAGCAGATGACTGACTAGTACTATGCTGAATACATCTGTTGCATTACTATTACTGATGGATGGCATTGTTTTTGTTTAGATAATGTCATAGGATAATCAAATGGTGATGATGCCATAAATAGTGATGTCGTTATCATATCACGCCGTTTGTGTTTCTCTTCCAAATCGAGCTAATTAACCATTCTCACAACCTCAGTTTAACATTGTATCTTCCTATGTTCTAGAGTTGACAGTAATAATCTGATCCTACACCTTCATGCTTGGTATATGTCTTGTATCTAAAGTGGCAGAACCAGGAATCTGCCACTCTCCGGGTGCCCGGAAACTAGTGCTAAATGCTGCCCACAGGGCCACACCAAGGTGTGACAAAAATAGAACAAGATGCACTACGCAATAGAATAAGAAAACATGGCAAAATGGTGGGACATAGTAGATAAATACAAATTTTGTACCTCATTAATGAACATTTGCATGTCTTCATCAACATTCAAGATCCTAAACTTGCAAAGGTGAAACTGCATATTCAGATCAAAACAAGGAAAGGAAACTACAAAGTTAATCATTGATGTAAAGCAACTATCAAACATGTGAGACTCCAATTTGTTGGAGACAAACAGTCCACGTCTTCCCTTTGCAGCACTGTCATTGGTGCTGTGATGACATGCTTGGTACGAACAGACCAAAAGCATTTTACCATTTGTAAGAAACAGTTGCATGCTACCAATACTCTAGAAATTCCATTCACATAGGTGTGATTGGCTTCTCAGCTAGTCAGCTGCATAAGTGGCAGAATGTTTTGGTTCCCAAGTAGTCAAAAAGTCACATCTCTGATCCAACTACAGGTCTGACAACAACATAGCAAGCGAGGATAAGGAGTTTGGTTTTTAGTTTGTAGTAGGGTTTTGTTTGCAGGTTAACTTATTTACTGTATTAACTTTGAACATGAGCGTGAAACCCTAACCCAAGGCCTAAACGCGAAGCTATTAACCTCAAACCATGTCGTCTACCAACTCTCTAATTTAAATTAGATGATAGCTCCCAAAAGGTAACATAAGAAACCCTAAATAAGCATAAGCTAAACATAACTCCTAACCTAACCTTTATACAACTTCAAAAGTAGGTGGTTATCAAGCGCACTCGAGTACTTCTCAGGACATCCAGTTTGTTATCCTTGACCCAGGGAATAAATATAATGCAATACCTATATAAGGAAACTAACCATATGTGTATTTATTCGTATTTGGATCCGTATATGGGTCTGACTGGAATAGGAGTATAATATCTCACTATTCTCGTCTCTACATGTGTTGCATTGCACTGCGAAGGAATAACTCAGATCCCTTGCTTCCTGGAAGTGCATTATGGGTTCTTCACACTACTGGAAAGTGATAATGCACCGTATAGTTCCTTTTGCAAAATCTTGTATCTGTTCTCCACTTTTTTAGATTGTCACTTTTAAGCCTTCTAACATGTACTGTATGAACTTTCCAGGGCTATCGTGATGCTTCTTGTCTTTTTGTGGAGATGCTTCTGAACAAAGACAAGGCATCATCAAGCTCAATGCAGTCAGAATATACGAAGAGTGACTATTGCCTGTGCCTAGCAATCCATGCCCCACGGAAAGGCATAATTGAGGTAATTTCGTGCTTGCTTTCTTCAGGTTTTTCTGGACCATACTTATAACATGTTGCTTGCATTTCATAAATTTTTGACGTTCATTGTTAACATTCCAGAAGTTGGTTGGTTTTTGGTTTAGTCACATGGAAGAAGAAAAAAATCTGGAAATTGACATCTGTGTTAGAAAAAGTTGGTCGATGAGCTTTTAGTTTCGGTCTGAAACTTTTTGTGATTTCGTGTTCTTCTATGTCGTCAGGTTTGGCAGATGCGGACTGGGCCACGTCTCCTAACCATCCCATGCCCCAAGGGAAGCAGAATTTTGCAGCCATCGACGAGGTTCTCGTTGTCGCTGCTCTCATCATATTCCCCGTTGGAGGTTTACTTGTTCAATGGAGACTCCGGGCAGTTATCTGTTTTGAATAGGCATATTGGATAGCAATTGCTCATATGGTTCTTCCATTTTTGTTATTGAATTATTTCCGGTGTTGTACAGAGATTATTTGTTTTCTGGATGGCCAGGTATGCATGATTCTGCTGATGAAGGAAAAAAAAGAATGGAAGCAGGTTTTATGTGATTTAATCCACAGGAATAAATGAAGTTAGTTCTTTTGTGATTCTACCGAAGCGTGCCATTGAAAACACAAATTAATAATTCGCTGCAGCTTCTTTACTCCATACTGTGTTTGTTTGTGGAGTTAGCTTGTTCTTTGAATAAGTTATACAGCATTTTTACCAAGCCGGACGGAAACAAATCTTGAATCAAACTGCGTTACAAGTTACTGTGTCAAAAAATGTATTTGGGATCTATGCGGTAGAACCTTCAAAACTTTGGCCACCTTTATATGTGAAAGTGTCGTCATAAAGTGCCACCTTTATATCCATTGATTTTATGCCTGGTAATTTTGAGTATTACATTTTCTTTAGAAATTGCATTGGGCAGCTAAACTATCATGATTTTCTCATTTAGCTCCCTCAACAATCGCTAAACTATCATAGCTTTCTCACTCTGCCCTTATTTGCTATTTTGTAATAGCATATGATGACTGGATGCTGATGTGACAAAACATTAGTGAGAATGAGAAGTGGACACTGAGATGAATGTTGAGAGTGGCCCTCTCCTATAATATTCTCTTGGGGGCTTATATGTCATTGTGAATAGTTTTATAAATATACTAATTTTATATTTTTAATTAGCTATGGCCTGCATCAAAATTGAAGATCGTAGAGAAATTAGCAAGTAATCAGAATCACAAAATATCATATTAATTGCATATTACAATAATTGGCCCCATTTGTGTCGAAAAAGACAGATGATTGTTGAATTTGACATGTGAGCTCGTGTCATTTTTCTCGCCACATCAGCGTCCAACTCAGTATCCACCTAACAAAATTTTCACATCAACATCTACCTCAGCGAATTCCTTTAGTCTAAAGATGAAAAGGAGCAAACTGAAGAAGTTATGATAGTTGAAGGACCGTGGCCATAGAGAAACCAGTTAGGGAGTCATGTGAGAAAGTAGTGAAAGTTTAACGAGTTCCAGTACGACTATTTTCTATGACAAATTTAGTGGTACCATTTAGATCTAGTTTTTATTAATTGGTTGCGAAAGGTGGAGAAGTTTTGACTGGATGATTTCTAAAGTGTCATCTATTTTACTCCCTACATGTCATAATGTAGGTTGTTTTAGAATCTGGATAAGTCAAAAATTTTAAGTTTGACCATTATAACAAAATATTAATGCTACTTGAACTATCATGAAATATACTTTTATATTATATACTTAGTTTTATTTGATTATTTGAATCATCATATTCTCATAGAATTTTTTATATCAAATATCGTCTAGAAGACTGCGTCCATAACTAAAACAACCTATATTATGATCTGGAGGAGTAGAATAGAGGTAGCATTTTTTTTATAGCATACTCTTTAGTGAGCTGCATTGAAGACCATATTCAAAGAGGTACATTGAAGATTGTGAAAAGTCTAAACGTCCTAGATCCATGGACACCGAGGGGAGCGCGAAGTGGAAATTTCTAGAATACTTCGACTGTGAATGCCGAAGGGAACTCCCACTCTCTCTCTTTAGCGTGAGATTTGAAGTCTCGCATTTCTGCCATTTCACAGTCAAGGCAATCAGTGAATGTTTTCTTCATCTCAACTCCTCGACCCCCTACCTCAAAAAATAATATTAGAAAAACTCCTCGACCCCCATCATATCATTTTGTGGACTAGTTGATCTCTTTGCCAATCGTCCAATCCAAGGCAGACAACCCAACATTTGTTTTCTTGAACTTGTTGGAGCTTTCAGCTTTGGACGGCAGTTTCCTCTTGGCTATAACCTATACATCGATAACGGTGTCACGTTTCACGCCTCGTTTGACCTCAGCCAACTCAAGAACCTATATATCTCGTCTGTTGATATGATAAGCCATGTGGCGTGAACAGCAACATTTCACTTCAATTATTAGAGCCAATAAAATGGCATTGATTACAAGAACATCTCAATTCAATTATTAGAGCTAATAAAATGGCAATGATTCAACATCCACCTACTTCATTTGTTAGTCTAATCAAGTCATCTCAACTGACGCCACACTTGTCGCCAAAGACATGCTGAAGACTGAAGAGCATGTGCTTTCTCAACATGGTTCTTCAAAAGAATAAACGCAAGCAACAAAGTGAGCAGAAAGTCTACATGTTGACCAGACATGCTTGGGATATTCTCCTCAGCCACCATTATTGCATTACGTGCACTTCACGAGTTTCTTTTGTTTGGAAAGATTTCACCGGTCCCTTTAGAAATCGATGTTAAACATGATAAATATAAAAACTTTTCGTAGAGAAAAAAGTCAAGGAGGTAAAAGATATCTCAAAACAAATATTACAAGACGTCACAAGACATAATCCTAGCAACAAAAGCAAATACGTAAGTTCACGATCCTAGCCCGCCCACCGCTGGTCTACCTGAAATCTAAGCTGGTCTACCTAAAATCTAAAGTCAGGAACTTGACGAATCTGGCCATGTAGAGACCCATATCTTACCCTTACGAGTAATATGCTAGTCTTTGACATTTTATAGATGAAGTGTCGTCTCATTCACAATAGGCCACTTAGAGTAGTATAACAAAAGCATTGTAGCAGTCCATATATTATGAACTTGTATTACAAATTCCGAATAACAAAGTAAAGTCGTATAACCAATTCCCAAAAGTACAAAAAATTTAAAATCGTTTCCAATTGGTTTAGCAAAAGCCATATACTACATCTTTCGACTCGCATATCCTATATCTTCTATCCTTCGGCATTCTTCCGGTGATATCAAGGTAGTAGTCGACTCCTTCATTGTCTTGTATCGACGTCTGCTCCTCAGAGACTTCTTCAACCTCGACGTGGACTACGTATAGGTTCACTGTTGGCTCACAGCCTACACAAACGAATTAAAATAGAGGGATGAGTACAGAAGGTACTCAACAAGTCCAGGAATAGCAAAGAGGTATTTGATACACTATCTCTACTGAGAACAACAATGTTCTCTAAAAGCAATGCAATTTTGTGAAGAAAGATAGTCAAGTTTTATTAATTAGAAAGCGATGATCTCTTGTCTTACAGCCTGTTGGATTCCCCTATGGACTCCTTTCCTACCGCGTTCGCAGTTCTAGCTAGTCACATGGAACGATAATTCCACACTTTCTTACACTCTGCAGAGGTGAGCAACTTGACCCAAAAATAATCATAGGTATGTATATGAGGTAGCTAGTCTCAAATCACACACCCATGATCACAGAGCCGTTTCGTTGTTGTTCTATCATACTCCGCGTTGTAGTTCCGCGCAACACGCCAAGACTAGCAGTCTTACGCTGATACTATAGATCCAACGTACCGTAGCTGACACCAATGGTCAGGCCTACCTTCCCAGTAGTTGATACTCCAGATCCAACTACTGAGGCCTTCCCTTCCCAAGAGAGTATGACATAGGACAAGGGTGCTTTAGCTCAGCCCCCTCATACAGGGTATGTGGTAAGCGCAGTCGCCACGGCGCTTAAGCACATCAGATCATTAGTATTTACCTTATATGAAAACCCATGTGATGAAACCTGCCCTGCCTTTATTCACTTTAGAAATAGGTTAGAAATAGGTTTTGATTTTATGCAGCTTATAGAAGAGATGGAAATTTTGTAAAAAGTCTCAACGAACATGAACAGGAAACTGGACTTGCCTGGTAACAGATAGATAGTGAAGTTCAACGAGTTGGCTTGCTGAATGTCGGCTTTTGGAGAAACGATAAGTCCGATAAGGATTTATTCAAGAAAATCTCTACATGAATGTAGATGATATGATGAGGTATGCATGAGAAATGTGTTTTAAAGTGCAAGAATTGGCATGCACAATTTTTCTTGAGTATTTTATGTATGCTTTGCAATTATTGAATGATTAGACAAGCTTTTAATTGCTTCTAGGGTTTGCATACTATTAGGGAAGATTAATTAACCTTTATTTTATTTTAGTTAAAGGTCAATATTATCATTTATCATATCTTAATTTGCTTAAGTAGTTATTCTAAAGATTTAACTTAAAATTTGTGATTTAGGTATTTATCTTAAAATTTTCCTTCTACTTCCCCTTTTTTTTCAACAAAAGGAGAAATATATTTTAGCTTAAGTAGTTAACCTATAATTTCATATCAAATTTCAATTTCCATATTTATTTGAATTCTTGATTCTCTTTTTAGGGAAAAAGAGAGTAATCTATTTTGAGTTTTATTCTCTATTTTAAAGAAAAAGAAAAGCAAAATAAAGTGGGCAGGCTCAACAGTCTTGTTGGCCCACTCGGGCCGAGGCCCTTTAGGCCCAGTGGGTCACTCTTTTAGTTGGCCTAGTTTGGCCTTCCGGTGCTTAACCCTATTAACCCTAATTCCTCACCCTCTCACTCACGCCGCCACCACCCGACTTCTCTCCCCTGCCTTCCTCGCTCTCGAGCTCCTATGCACCGCCACCGCTACCCAAACATGCCGCCTCCTCGGTCCAATACTGATGCCGGCACCGCCACATGCTCATCTCTCTTGTCGGCATCAGGCTCCCTATTTCCCCCTTATCGAGCCTTCTTCGCACCTGGAATCACCGCCGTTGCAATCCCAAACCAGCACCTTTGGTTCCCACCTTTGGTTCCCACCTTTGAGCCCTAGCCCTAGGGCTTGGGGTCAATGCTAGTAACCTGGCCTCGGCCTGGCTTGGTGGTCTCGATGCTCCTCCTCGACGTGGTCTGCGTCGACGGCCTCTTTGATGGCCACCTTTGTTGTGTTGCCCGGGACGGCTGTGGCCTTGGTGTTGCAATTCCTGGCACCACTGGTGCTAGGCCCGCCTCTCGCCAGTGGCATGTCATGGGCGAGCCAGTGGCACTCGACTTATTCGCCCACTAGTGAGTGCTCTTCCATCTCCTTTTCTTCTTCACTCTAGGGCTTCGTTGATGGTTCAGTGACAATTTATCAACTTGTTAACTCAATCTAGTTGATGCTAGGTGTAATTAGGATGAAATAAGCATGATGTTGATGCTTCTGTGTGTTCACTACCTTTAGATGGCATGATTTGATTCTTTCTTATGGATAGTAGGATTTGGTGCTTGAATCCAGTGATATGAGTTTATGACTTTATGCCCTATACTTGTATCAAAGCTTAGGAAGATCTTAATGATGGTAGGTTAAAGCTAAAACTGGAATACATATTTTTTTAGTGCTTACAATGGTCTCTTTTCACCTCCCGGTGATCTTTTATTACTATCCTGAGGTTTGGCCTATGTTGATAAGAATTGATATTGACCTTGCTTTTAGCTAAGCATTCCAGGAGGCTTAATGTTTGCTATGCTTGCCTTTTGCGCTGCTACCTTATCATGTTAATGGCAATTTGGCCATGAAAATGGGGTTCCCCATATGTGCCAGTTTATATACTTAAAGGACAGATGTTAACTTGATCTTTGTTAACTAATGATGATGTTGAACATTCGAAACTATTTCTTAAAAACTAATAAACATGGATACTACAATTGGTTGCCTAAAACCCTATGATGACTTGTCTTAATCTGAGGGTTCTTTTCTTTCATATATAGCTGTTATATGCAAGTTATGATGATTTTTGGATGAAGCTTTACCTTGCTTCAATTTGGCCAAGGGCAGGCTTGGGCTTCCTAAATTCTATTGCCCTGTTGTTCTTCCTTATGACCGGATGATCTCCTCTTCTCTACTCCTTTTCCTGATCCCCATCTCCTTGCTATTCTTGATGGCCCCCTTGTTGTAGCCTTAGCTGCTATGTCATGGCTCTAAACTCTTGGTGACTACTACGGTGCCTTGTTTCTATAGGGCTGCCTAAGTCGGTTTGGCTGATATTTTGCTGATCCTTGCTTGATTGGCTACTACTGCTGGATATTTTTCACTAGCACTTGCTAATGTATATGTATAGTAGCTTCTTGCTGGTTTGGTTGCCTTCTAAGTAAAGCTTTGACTCGGTCAAAATTTGTGGCTACTGGATATTCACTCGGATAGATGCCTTATCCAATAATTTTTGCTTTTCAAAAATTCTTTTTCAAAACAAAAAAAACCAATGGAGGCAATAATAGTATAGGTAAAACTAAAAGTATCTTATTATTCTACCTCTCTATATGTATATGTATATACTAGATTTTCCGATATGGGTCTTAGCGATAATAGTATAGGTAAAACGAGAATGTTTTCTTAAACTTATTTTGAAAGTAAAAAATATCTAAGTTCCACTTCAGGTTTTTTTTGCCCTTGCAATTAAATTTGCAGGTTTGGGTGAAAATGTGCTGGTGGAGCTTCTTTTATTTCAAAAATACATTTTAAAAACTTGTTGTCTCCTACAACAATTTGCATGATTCCAACGGTCTCGAGTGCATATACTCGATGACCTCGTATATTGCAAATATTCCTGAAGGTTACGTCCCCCACATTCGGTGTTCTCCCACGGCTTGACACTTGAAGATTAGGTCTAGGTATTTGTATAGGTAGAATTTCACTTATGTAATCTTCTTTATTCATTCTTGTACTCAGACAATTGTAATTTACAATAGTCGTAATCTTTTCCCACTGTTTCTTCTTTTGTATCTTGTAATATTTATGTAACCAACATTTGTAATCTATTAATTGTAATTCTTTATTTATTGCTTTTCCTTTTGTACCTTGTATTCCACTACTCTACATTATGTAATTACTCTTTTCAATTAAATGCAATCCAATTTCAAATGCATATGTGTACATGTATGAAATAATCACGATGAATGCCATGTATGATGAATGCGCAATAAAATTTCCCCCCATCTAGTCTAGTCAACAGCGCGACTCGACAAAATTGACCCTCACGCTTTCACTGACTAGGTCTAGGTCTAAAAACTAGGGTCCTCAGAGCCGGCCAGAGCGCAATTGGTGACACGGGTTCCAATGTTAGAAGCTTGGATGACTTTTTGGTCGATTTCATGTATAAGATGCCTATATATGAAATCTAATATGAAGAAATTACAATATTAGTAAGCCTCTGCTAGAGCAACTAAGTGGCTAGCTCACTAGTTCAGTTACAACAGCGGGTAAAAACTAAAAATTAATGCTTCATTTTAAAATAGTTCCTAAACCTATTTTTAGTCTTCATTTTCTTGTTTGATGTGGATGTGGCATCGTACCTACTGCAACATAACAGTTGCCCATGGTTGTTATATATATGCACGTAGAAAAGGGACAATTATGTACTAAGGGTAATACCCATCAAGGGTTTTGAACTTTCTCTGGCGGCAACCTCGTAGAAGTCCACAGATCTCCTACTCCTGCTCGTTTCCTTTGTTGCATGAGTACGAGACTGCCAGGCGGTTTCTGGTTCTTTGTTTGGGGGTGCTGACGGAACTACCTTGCGATGTCCATGGCAATGGCACAAGATACTCGAAATGGCGGCGGTGAGGATGGTATTCAGGGAGATGAATCTTTGGATGATCTCCTACAGAAGCTTGATCTGCAGGATGAGGATGTGAAATACTTAGTTTTGGAGGAGGGGGTGGAGGATTTGGAGGATGGGGCGTGCTGGTTGGCGGTGATTAGCATTTACAAAGCAAAACCCTACAGTCAGATAGCTTTCTTCTTTGGCATGCATTTCACTTGGGGGTCGACGAAGGAGGTCAGCTTCGAGGTCGTGGGGGAAAATATCTACGTTGCGTCGTTCGGGTGCGAGAGTGAATGGCGTAGGTCGATCGAAGATGGGCCATAGCTCATGGACAACATGATGCCGGAGGGAGTTAACTCCACGTCTATTGTTCTAATCCCAAAGAAGAAGAACCCGGAGGATCTAAAGGATTTTCGGCCTATAAGTTTATACAATGTGATTTATAAGGTCACCTCTAAATGTCTTGTCAACAGGCTACGACCAATACTTGAGGAAATAATTTCTCCAATGCAGAGTGCTTTTATCCTAGACGCATGATTACTGATAACGCGTTAATTGCGTTTGAGTGTATCCATGCTATTCAACAATGTGAAGGAGATCAATCAAGGTTTTGCATGTACAAACTAGACTGACAGGCTTTGGAGGGAATCATGCTAAAGTTGGGTTTTAACACTATCTAGGTGAAGTGGATTCTGGAATGTGTTACCACGGTATGCTTCAATGGAAATATTTTGGATGCCTTACAGCCTAGTCGTGGTTTATGGCAAGCTGACCCCTATCACCTTACCAATTTCTGTTTATTGCTTGATGGTCTTTCATGTTTTTTGCAAAAAAATATTGTCGTTGGTCGGCTGGATGATTTGAAAATTAGCTAGAGAGCTCCTGGTGTTTCACACTTGTCATTTGCGGATGATAGCCTGCTATTCTTTAAAAGCAATGTAGCACAAGCTATGATGATTAATGATACACTCCGGAGTTAAGAAAGGACTACGGGGCAGCTGATAAGTAACAGTAAGTGCTCACTTATGTTCGGGAGTGGTTGTTCCATGGAGACCCAGCAAGAAGTTAAGCAAATGTTGTAGGTTGAACATGGGGGTTTTGAAGAAAAATATTTGGGATTGCCGACGCTGGAGGATCGGATGCAGGCGGGGAAATTCAAGACAATAAAAGAAAAATTCAGAAAGCGTCTATCTGATTGGTCAGAGAAGTATCTCTCTAGTGGAGCAAAATAGGTTTTGGTGAAGTCTGTGTTGCAAGAAATTCCTACATATACCATGAGTGTTTTTAAATTCTTGATTGGGCTTTGTGATGAGCTAACCCAACTAATCCACAATTTCGTGGGATGACAAGCAATAAACAGAAGGTTCATTGGTTAGCTTGGGAGAAGCTTATGGTGCCAAAGATGTATGGTGGCTTGGGTTTCTGGGACATGGAAATTTTTAATCAAGCTCTATTAGCATGTCAAGCTTGGCCACTAATTCAGTACCGGGTCTTTGTGCAAGAATTCTCAAAGCATGATACTATCCGAATGGAGACATAATGGACATGGTGTTCCTAACTGGGGCCTCGTTGTCCTGGTGAGGGATCAAGCATGAACTTGAGCTATTGAAAAAAGGTCTAGTGTCGGGAGTTCAGTCTAGTACAAAAATAAAAATTTGACGCGACAATTGGTTGTTGCATTCAGGTAATATGAAGGTGTCGAGCCCTCAGACACAGTCGAGACTTAAATGGGTGGGCTAGTTGTCGCGATCTGATAGTTCATGGGATGAAGAGATGATCCCTTGTATTTTCTATGCCTATGATGGTGATGAGATCCCGTGGTTACATGTACTCACAGAGGAGGAGAGGACTTTGTGGCCTGGGCCGATGAGAGGAGTGGATTGTTCACTATCAGGAGCACCTATCGATCAGGATTGGAAGCAAAAGTATCCTTGCGGAGCATCAGCAAAAGCAGCACTAGCTCAGGGAATGGAAGAAAAATCTGGAATAATATTTATCAACTCCAGTGCCACAGAAGATTAAGGTCCTTCGATGGAGGCTGGCATGTGAGGGCTTGGCCACGCTTCAAAGCTGTTGGCGGCGCACGCTACACCATAGTTCGACCTGCTCAATATGTGGCTCTGAAGACGAAGATGATTTTCATGCGATGGTGAGTTGTACTAAATCTGTCGCGCTTTGGATTGAGCATAACTACTAGAGCCTTCCTATGGAGAACACCTGGCAGAAAACAGGGCTGGACTAGTTGTTACTACTGCTAGAAGGAGCAAACAAGGATGAAAGGGGCCAGATTCTTTTCATCTTATGGTGCGCATGGCATTTGAGGAATGACATCGTGCATGGTTGACGCGGAGGTTCAGTTTTTGCTTCTGTTTCGTTCCTCCTAAACTATTGGTCTTTTTTATTCAATGTTAAAAGTGGCTGGACACTATATGAGAAAGGGAAAAGGAGTGTTGTGGAGAGCATGACAGGGCTTCGGGTTTGGGGCTGCGAGGTACCTGGACTATGGGATGCACCACAGGAACAGTGGACAAAACTGAATGTTGATGCCGGGTTTGTTGAAGCGATGAAACAAGCTAGCACTGGTGTGGTAGTTCGCAATTGCCGTGGCGAAGTCCTCCTTTGTTCTTGGCATTTCGCGCGCCATTGTACTGATGCGGAAGAAGCTGAAACTCTTACTTGTTTGGAAGGTGTTCGGCCAGTAGCTGCATGGATTAACATGCCCACCATTGTTGAATCGGATTGTGCAACGGTAGTTCAAGCTTTGTGACGGCACACGTACGATCGTGGTGTGCTCCGGGATCTTCATAAGGAAACTCATGGTCTTCTTCGTTTATTACCTGAGTTTAAAGTTCAATAGGTCAAAATGGAATGTAATAGAGTACATGAGCTTGCTTAATTTGCTAGACAGGTACATCATTCCGCGGTGTGGCGGTTTGATGCTCCTTGTTTAATTTCAGAGCTTCTCTCAGAGGATTAACACCTGCATATAAATCAATAAAGCTCTCTCTTACCCCCAGAAAAGAAAAGGGACAATCATAAGTGCTTATTTTCCACAAAGGTGCACTTTATTCCTACTGCTTATATAAGCATGCACGCCTACCCCGTATCATCATGCTTTTAACTAGTATACTTATCTTGGGCACCTTACAAAGAATGTATTTAGTCAAATATATTACTTATCTTGGGCACCTTACAAAGAATGTATTTAGTCAAATATATGTCTTTGTTTTGCAATAAATTTTAGCATTTTGTAGACTTCAACATCACCGTCCGAGACAACAAATATTCTACAGATCGAATTAATAAAGTGCTCTCTTATTGAGGTATCGTGGCATGGGTCCAACAAAGGTTTATTGCCTAGTTCGTCCAAAAGAAAGGTTCGTTTGACTTGAAGCAACCCCATAAGGTATCACTTGATACGATAAGCCATGTGATATGATACAAAAACATTTCTAATATTTCGGCTGAACTGAAGACAACCATTCAGAAAAAATATTCAACATGATGCGTTCAAAGAAAGCAAATAATCATGCAACCATAATATATATGCCAGTATAGTAGTAGTAAATTGAAAAAATGATATGCATTCTGTCGAGAAAGGAAGAAAAAAGAGAGGAATGCTTGGAATATTCCTCTGAACACCACTTAGATTATCATACTGTTCCATGTGTTAGTTGAGTACACACTACGCCGCCTCTTGGACCAAGGGATAATACTTTACTCCTAATCCACATCATTCGTGGCTCCTCTCCACATTTGCATCGATGCATTTGTTATATTCCATTTATCTAGAATAAGTTCAAGTTGTAAGTCTGAGATTTTGAGCTTAGTTTGCTAAGCAACACTGATCCGGAAGCCAGTCACCTTCTATGTCTGCGTTGTGTCTTTGCTCAAGAAGTTTGGATCACCGTCACTACTACAGAACTGGTCATTCGAGACCCTTCATCACAGGCGGATAAATAAAATCTGTCTCTGTTATAGTAGATCACAGGCGGTTTGCAAAGAAGAACGCTCGAGTTAAATCGGAGAGACGCGAACTGTCTGTGATGACAAGATATCACAAGCGGTTATGTCAAAGAACCGCCTGCAATATGTAGACGACATATCACAGGCGGTTCTTAGTAAGAACCGCCTGTGATGTTGGCCTTATCATAGGCGGTTTTTGTTTGTTGAAACCCACTTGTGATAAGGTGTCCATTTATTATAGTCTGTCAGACCGAGTTCCTTGTCTTCAATATTCTGTTCTTACACACAGCAGTAGTGGCGGCGGAGCTCTTGCGATTTTTCACCTTGGAGATTGAATTGAGCCCAAAAGTTCTAGATTTAGAGAGGATATTGCATATCTCTTTCATATTGGTGATCTAAGGTCAGTGATTGGTTTAAAAGTTTGATTAATTTGTTAAATGTAATGTGGTAAAGAGAGAGAATGTAGATCTAGCTATGTTATGAAAATTTTATTTGGCTTTCTTGAATTTGAGGCATAAATTGGTTTCAATTAGTATATTGAGAATGTGGCTAGCTAATTTAGAGTGGCAAAATGATATATTTGAGTGGTTTAGATTTTATGAAAGAGAGATATTTGTATATAGAGGGATTTGCCCTCATCCCACTAGTAATTTATTATTTTAGAATTGATTTATCTTGTCTCATAAAAAGATGTTGTAATTTTCGAAAGGTTGTATGAAATGAAATTTTAAGAATGTTTTGATATAGTAAAAACCCATGTATTAATGGCATGATTAATTAAAATTTTGTTTATGTCATAAATAAATGTGTAATTATTGGTAGGTCATCTCTTCGTGAATGAAATAAAATATTAGTAATAATCATTCACATGTAGTAAAAATATTACCAACATAGTAATTGTTGGTCGTGAAATAAAAAGACTATTGGTAATTATTACTTACATGTAGTCAAAACCAAATAGTAACGATAATATTAACTAATATTGTATAGATTAGTTGGTATGCACTTTGTGAGCCTCAATATTTTACACGAATTAATTAAATTTATTTAATTTGTCCTGTAGATGGACCGAAACTGGATGTATAATGGTAACCGCTCAAGTGAACGTTACCTTAGTGGCGTGTCAGATTTCATAAGAGTCGCAGAAGAGCATAAGTTGAACAAAAGGGAACAATATATTTGTTGTCCATGCAAAGATTGTGAGAATATACACATGTTTGAGAACTTAGAGCAGATCCAAGATCACCTAATTTGTAAGGGTTTCATAAAGCGTTACAGATGTTGGACAAGTCACGGTGAGCAGCAGACAATCTAGGAATGTGGTAATGACGACATCACGGAGGAAGATAATTATATGACACATGATGTCAATTATGATTCAGATGAAGAAACGTCGTTGGATGATCTTCACCATTTGGACGAGATGTTGCGCCATGCAGAAGGAAACCGTAATACGTGGGAGTACAAGAAATTCAAACTCTTGATGGGGGACTCGGAGAAACCTTTGTTTGAGGGATGCAAGGGTAAGTACACAAAATTGTCATCAGTGCTTGAATTGTTGAAACTGAAGGCAAGCAAAGGGTGGTCAGATAAAAGTTTCACAGAGTTGTTAGGTCTCATAGCGGACGTGCTTCCAGAGAGAAACGAGTTGACTAGAAGTACGTATCAAGCGAAGAAGGTTCTTTGTCCGTTGGGAATGGAAGTACAACGAATACATACTTGTTCGAAGGATTGTATCCTCTTTAGAAAGGAGTTCGCAAACCTCCATGCATGTCCGGTATGCAAGTCCTCCCGATATAAGCGTATGGAGAAAGGCGTCGAAGATGAGGGTGACGAGGTGACGAAAGGAACTCCAGCTAAGGTCATGTGGTATCTGCCTATATTCCCCCGTCTTAAGCATTTATTTGCGAACCCAAAGGATGCAGAACTGCTGTATTGGCACGCTGATAAGCGCAAGAACGACGGAGAGTTTAGACATTGTGCTGATTCAATCCAGTGGAGAAACATTGATAGAAAATTTGAAGATTTTGGGAGGGAACCAAGAAATATAAGGTTTGGACTGAGTACGGATGGAATGAACCCTTTTGGAAACATGAGCAGCCATCATAGCACCTGGCCAGTGAATCTTTGTATTTATAACCTTGGTTGTGCATGAAGCGGAATTACATTATGATGACAATACTTGTGCAAGGACCAAAGCAACCCGGGAATGATATAGATGTTTACCTAGAGCCATTGATGGAAGATCTCATGAAATTGTGGACCCATGGGCACTACTACGAAACATGCCTTTAGAGGCGGTTGAATATGATCATTGGAGGCGGTTCGCCCAACCGACTGTGAGAGATGGTCTCTGATGACCCCTAAGTTCACAGTCGGTTGCTAAAAACCCGCCTCTGATGAATCATTCATCAGAGGCGGGCCACATATGACAACCGCTTCTGATGTAAATGTCATCAGAGGCGGGCCGTAGTTCAGAACCGCTTCTGATGACTGAGTCATCAGAGGCGGACCTTCCATGGACCGCTTCTGATGACTGAGTCATCAGAGTCGGATGTTACCGTGACCCGCTTCTGATGTCTGCGTCCAGAGGGCATGCCAGGCCTTCGACTGAGTCATCGGAGTCGGATCTTTCCTTGAACCGCTTCTGATGAGGACATCAGAGGCGGCCTTCTTGTTGCACCCGCCTCTGATGTCTGCGTCCAGAGGGCATGACCAGCCTTCATTTAGGGCTAGCCTCAGGTTTTGCTAGCCATGCCCTCTGAAAATTGACAGATGCACATACATAATGGCAGACTCATATAATAAAGCAACTGACAGCCAATAATCACATCACAATAAAGCAAGTACACACATCACATAGAAAGATTTCACATTACACAAGTGCTCATTTCAGCACAACTCAAGTATACATAACCATTTCAACCTGGACCCACATCACTGATCATGCGTGCACTTGCCTTTTTCCTTTGAAAATAAGACCTTCATGATGATCATTGCGGACGTAGGTCTCGTTGTCATGACTTTGTGTTTCTTCGCACGTCACTTGGTCCGAATTAGGGATATCGCCAAATCTGTTGTAGTCATCCTCATCGACCACTTCATCTACACCGACGATACTCCTCTTTCCATTCCTTACGACATGACGCTTCTTATTGGATGGATCGACTATGTAGAAGACTTGGTGAACATGTTTTGCAAGCACAAATGGTTCACTTGCATAAGCAACACGACCAAGGTCCACGGTAGTCACGCCATAACTGTCAACCTTCACGTGGGAAAGATGCACCCAACGGCACCGAAATACGGGGATCTTGAACTTCACGTAGTCGAGCTCCCATATCTCTTCTACGAACCCATAGTATGGCCGTGCTTCATGGGCGACAGCATCTACAGCATCTATACGGACACCACTGTTCTGATATGAGCTTTTTGCATCTTGAGCCTTCGTGTAAAATGTATACCCATTTATTTGGTACCCTTGATATGTCATGACTTGGTACGATGGTTTTCTTGACAACCAAGTAAGCATATCATCGATGGATGAGCTATTGGTGATTCGGTCCTGTAGCCACTGATTGAACCTCGAGTTATGTTGTATAGTGATCCATCTTTGAGATTTATTCGGATTCTGTTTCCGTACCAACTCAAAGTGCTCGGTGATGTAGGGAGATACCACATCCATGTGTTGCAACACAAGAAAGTGGGCTTTCGCAAGTGCATCCGGATCGGGATTGATTCGTTTTGCTCCGAGAGTACCGATTCCTTGTAGCCTCCCAGCATAGCGTGATTCAGGTACGCCAATTTGTTTCACATTCAACATGTAGTCCAAACAAAACTCAATGACCTCTTCGGTTGCATAGCCTTCAACAATGCTCCCCTCTGGGCGGGATCGATTACGTACATACGACTTCAAAATGCCCATATATCTTTCAAACGGGTACATGCTCCGAAGAAAGACAGGGCCACACATCTTAATCTCTCTGACGAGATGAACCATGAGATGCGGCATGATATCAAAAAATGTCGGTGGAAAATACATCTCAAGATGACATAGAGTTACCACCAATCGTTGTTGCAAACCATCTAGCTGAAGGGGGTCGATGACCTTTTGGGTTATTGCATGAAAGAACTGGCATAACATTATGATTGTCTCTCTAACCTTTGTGGGCAAAATGCCTCGAATAGCAACAGGGAGCATTTGTGTAATCAGAACATGACAATCATGAGACTTCATTCCAAGCAATTTCAAATCTTTCATGGACACAAGTTTCTTTATGCTGGCGGAGTAACCGAATGGAACTTTAATACCATGCAAGCACTTGCAAAGTTCGGTTCTCTCAGCCTTTGACAGGGTGTAACTTGCAGGTGGAAGGAATGTTCGACCTTTGTCAGATTTCTGGGGTGCTAAATCATGTCTGATGCCCATATCGACCATGTCAAGCCTTGCGTTCACACCGTCCTTTGTTTTATCTGGGATGTTCAATAACAGACCAAGCAAGCTATCACATACGTTCTTCTCTACATGCATGACGTCAATGCAGTGGCGAACTTCCAGGTGTTCCCAGTAAGGTAAATTCCAAAAAATCGACTTCTTTTTCCATATGCCCTTTCTCAATGGGATTCCTTTACCAAAAACTACATCAACGTCCTTCACCATATCGTAAACCTCCTTTCCTGAATAAGGCTTTGGAGCCATACCCTCCTCTATTGTGCCATCAAACTCCTTTTTGAGATTCCGGTATGGATGATTCCTTCGCAAATACCTACGGTGCCGCATGTACACTGTCTTGTGCGAGTGCTTGAGGTACACACTTGCCGTATTATCCGAGCATTGACCGCAAGCGTTAGCTCCGTGAGTGGTTTGACCAGACAGGTTACCATAGGCAGGATAGTCATTTATGGTGCAGAACAGGAGGCCGCGTAAGGTAAAGTGTTCCCTTTTGTCGGCATCCCATACATCGTCAACCCCTTCGTTCCATAGAGTCTGAAGATCTTCCATCAGGAGTGCTAGGTATACATCAATATCATTTCCAGGTTGCTTCGGGCCTTGGATTAGCATGGCCATCATGATGTACTTTCGCTTCATACAAAGCCAAGGAGGGAGGTTGTACACGCACATAGCCACCGGCCAGGTGCTATGTCGACAGGTCATGCTACCGAAGGGATTCATTCCATCCGTACTCAACCCGAACCTTACATTTCGCGACTCGGCTCCAAACCCTGGATACCTAGTGTCGATGTTTCTCCACTGGATTGAATCAGCGGGGTGTCTAAGCATGAAATCTTTCTTACGGTCGTCGGCATGCCATCTCATAAGTTTCGCGTGCTTTTTGTTTGCAAACAAACGCTTCAGACGCGGAACAATAGGAAGATACCACACTACCTTTGCCGGCGGTCCTTTCCTACTTTCGACACCCTCTGATTCATCACCTTGAACATCGAGCTGCTTATATCTGGATGTCTTGCATACTGGACACACATGTACGTTCGCATACTCTTTACGGAAGATGATACAGTCGTTCTTACAAGCATGGAGTTTTTCTATTTCCAGACCTAGAGGACAAAGAATCTTTTTTGCTCTGTATGTGCTCGTGGGCATCTCGTTTCCCTGTGGAAGCAGGTCTGCCATGAGTAATAGGAGAGAGGTAAAACTTTTGTCGGACCAACCATTGCTTGCCTTCAATTTGAATAGTTCAAGAACAGTTGATAATCTTGTGTATTTTGCCTTGCAACCCGAAAATAAAGGTTTCTCTGAGTCCTCCATCAAGCCCAGGAATTGCTCGTATTGTCTCCCCTCTAGGTCGTTTCCTTCTGCGTCACGCAACATTTCCTCCAATTCATTATCGGCCGGCTGCATATCTCCATCCTCCTCGCAATCGGACTCACCGTCGACATCATCTTCGTTGCTACTCGCCTCATCTCCACCCGGTAAAATTATGTGCGCCTCGCCATGATTGGTCCACCGTGTATATCCACTTACAAAACCCCTACGAATCAAATGATCTTGTATCTGGTTTCTCTCCTTGAACATCTTCTCGTTCTTACAATCACAGCACGGGCAACACATAAATTTGGCTCCCTTTGCCAACATATCATCTTGTGCTACTAATAGGAAATCATCTACACCATTAATGTACTCTTGGGTCACACGGTTCTCGGGATACATCCAACTTCGATCCATCTCGCACATACTGCTACACAATACATATGCAAGAGACTTATTAACCTAGCACATACTAAAAGATCCTAACCACATGATTAATTTTCACTTCATCATCTCCAAACAACTAAACCTAATTATCTCATCCAACCAAATGAAAGAAAATAAGGAGCTAAAGGGGCAAGTAGTACTAACCTTCTTCAATGTCCAATGCAATTACTCCTCACCAACCACTCTCCCTCCCTTCAAAATCGCCTTAAAATCGCCCCTGCCCGAACCAGCCGCCAACCAACAGAACAGATCAAGGAAACCCTAAAAGACTTCCCGAAAATGCTGCATATAAAGGCGACATTTATCACAGTCGGTTGGATCACTTAAACCGACTGTGATAAGTCATCACAAGCGGTTCACCGCACACCGCCTGTGATATATGTTACATCTGAGGCGGTTCGGTAACGAACCGCCTCAGATGACTCTATATCAGAGGCGGTTCCGTTTCAAACCGCCTCAGATGATGTCATCTGAGGCGGTTCGGCTCCAAGCCGACTCTGATGTTTCCATCTGGGGACACAAGATCAACATCAGAGACGGTTCCCGTGTGAACCCGCTTCTGATGATGGAATCAGAGGCGGTTCAACTCTGCCCGACTGAGATGGCACGTCCCGGATGAGCTTTTCTGTAGTAGTGGGGGAAGATATATTTGATGCTCACAAGTGAGAGAACTTCAATCTACAAGCTTGCTGTTCTACACCACAAATGATTATCCAGCCCTTGATAACCTTTCTAGCCAAAGTACGAAAAGGTCAAAAGCATGTACTAAATGTCTGGATGATACGGCTAGTCAGTGGCTTAAGCATTCGGGGAAAAACCATGTACATGCGTCACTGTAGGTTCCTTCGAAGAGACCATCCATACCTTCCAATGAAGAAACAATTCAATGGACAAGTCGAGGACGGTACACCTCCAAAGCAATATAGCGGTATGGAGGTACATGACATGATAAGGGATATAAAAGTTACGTATGGGAAGGGAAGTAAAATAAAGGCTACACATGAGAAGGCTGTGTGGAAGAAGATGTCTATATTTTGGAACTTACCCTATTGGGAGCACCTGTAAGTTCGTCACTGCATCGATGTCATGCATGTAGAAAAAATTTGTGTGTGATAGCGTTATTTGTTTGTTATTGAATATAAAGGGCAAAAGTAAGGATGGCCTCAAAACAAGGCTTGACTTGTTGGACATGGGAATCAGAAAAGAGTTACACCCGAAAGAGACTCAAACAGGTCGCATGTTTTGCAAACCTGCCTACTATACTTTGTCAAGGGCTGAGAGAAAAGAGTTGTGCCAGTTCCTGCACGGTGTTAAAGTTCCGACCGGCTACTCCTCGAACATACGAAGACTTGTTTCAATGGAAGAGTTAAAATTGATCGGCATGAAGTCTCACGATTGTCATGTATTGATCACTCAGCTGCTTCTGATTGCTATTCGGAATATCCTACCTATCAAGGTTCGAGAGACAATCACGAGAGCTTCTTTAACACAGTATCTCAGAAGATCATCGATCCCATGGAACTAGATGCTCTTCAAGAGGAGGTATTGAAAACTTTATGTCAGCTTGAGATGTATTTTCCCCCTTTGTTCTTCGATATCATGGTGCATCTCACTGTGCATCTTGTGAGAGAGATAAAGTGGTGCGGACCTGTGTTCCTTCGAAGCATGTACCCTTTCGAGAGATACATGAGAATTCTAAAGCATTTTGTACGTAACCGATCATGTCCGGAGGGAAGCATTGTGGAAGGATATGCAACCAAAGAGGTCGTCGAGTTCTGTGTCAACTACATGGCTGCAGTAAAACTGATAGGTTTGCCTGAATCTCGCCACGTGGGGAGGCTTCGAGGTGTCGAAACCCTTGGTAGGAAAGATGTCGTTCCTGACCGGAAGGTTATTGATCAAGCACACTTCACAGTTTTGCAACACATGGCCCTTAGTGGTCCCATATATCGACCGACACAAGGCCACGCTACGGGAGCACAATCCGAAAGCGACAGAAGCTTGGGTAATGAAAGAGCACAATCATCGGTTCAACAAATGGTTATATGAGCAACCTCATGGGTTATCGTCTTCTGACCCAATGCTCACATGGTTGGCAGAAGGTCCATCATGTACAGCTGTGACATGGCAAGGGATGGACATAAATGGCTACACATTTTATACGAGAGATCAGCACCAAAAGAGCACAAACCAAAACAGTGGTGTTCGAATAGATGCTCGAGATACAGTTGGTAGGAAGAGCTCATACTACGGGTACATTGAAGAGATCTGGGAGCTAGACTACGTGAAGTTTAAGATTCCGTTGTTTCGTTGCAGCCGGATAAATCTCTCACAGGTAAAAGTTGATAAGTACGGCTTCACAACGGTCGATCTCAAAAGTACTGCGTACAAAGATGAACCATTCGTCTTAGCAAATCAAGTTCAATAGATATTCTACATTTCCGATCCTACAAATCTTAGGCATCATGTAGTAAGGGACTCGAAGAGACACATTGTTGGAGTGGGCAATGTAGTTGACGAGGACGAGTACAACCAGTTTGAGGAGATGCTTTTCTCCAGAGATGGCATGACGGCCGAGGACGAATCAAATCAAGATGAAGCTACGTATGTGCGCAACGATCATCAGGAAGGACTCACATTTGTAGCAAATTAGATATATCAAATCATGTGGAATTCAAAAGAGTGAAATTCAAGTACGACCATTATACTTATCTGCTCGGTTTACTTTGGTCACTGTATTTATAGAAGTCTAAATGATAGTCATTAAGATTGTTTAAGTGGGTTAAATACGGCCATTATCTGCCAAACATACGTATTAATCCTACGTCACATATTTTGACCGCTATTGACCATCCATGTGGCAGTCCAGTGTGGCATTCTCTTGATCTTTTTACACTTTGCCCCTCCACACAGTGTTGATGATTCATCACTATTCCCTTCCTAAACAGGTCCTGCTCAAGAGCTATAGCGGTATCGATATGTGGAGGTGCGAATGTCATGCACAATACTATATATGTGGAGGTGTCAAGATGTATAAATGAAATCGTTGTAGAAAGGAAAAAGAAATTAAAAAGCAAAAGTAAGCACCTATCCAAATTACACACTGTATGCAACCTAGGTATGAACACTAATTCAAAAATTAAAAAATAAAACAAAAAACAAAAATGGATATCGCAGGCGGTTCCTTCAAAGAATCACCTGTGATTCGTAGTCATCATAAGCCTGTAAAGGAAAATATGTTATGATCCTGCTTGTAACTTGAAAACTGGACAAATTGGAAGTTCGGGCCATATCGAAGGTTCCGATATTCCAGGAGTCTCTGAGAATATCATGCTTAGCTACTGGAAGGCGTGAACATTCTCGGAGCCTCCGGGATTTAACTCAGAGGGAACGCTGGAGCCTTCGGAAATGTCGAAGCTTCTGAAAAAAAACAAGTCGGATCCTCTGGGCTTGAACTCGGAGGATCCGAGTTCAGCTGCTGTTCCCACACGAGAGGAAAGTCGGATGGAACATCAGAGCCGTCAGAAATGTCAGAGCTTTCGAAAGTAAAAGTCAGAGCCTCCGGCTACAGCACGAACTTACGACGCTTGGCAAGCAAAACGACGCAAGGAACTTCGGCGATTTGATGCTAGCAACGAAATCACCTGTGATGCGTAGTCATCATAGGCAGTTTTTGAATAGAACCGCTTGTGATGCGTAGTCATCATAGGCGGTTTTTGACCCAAACCGCCTGTGATGAGTAGTCATCACAGGCGGTTTTTGGATAGAACCGCCTACGATGAGAGCTACTTTATATACCCGAAGCATTTTTGAAGTTCTGAAAAATTGAAGTCTCATATACCGCCAACCACCCGACTTGTTCAGTGCCGCCCCCAACACCACCCCCGTCTCCCACCTCACGCCGGCAGGCTGCCCGGCCCCGGACCCGACGCAGCCGCCACCCCAGACGCCGATGCTGCCGCCACCGACGCTCCCGTCCCCGACGCCCTCGTCGCCATTGACGCCGTTCCCGACACTGCTACCCCCGACGCCCCCTAGTAGCCACCGAAGCCGTCCCCGATGCCGACGCCGCCTCCACCGACGCCGCCCCTGACGTCGACATCGTCGCCACCGACGGCCCCGTCCCCTACTTCGCTACCCCGACGCCGCCGCCCCTTGATAGGTTAGTAATCTTCAGATGTTGGCAGATAGGGTTAGCACACAAAGCACAATGAGTCAAGTGACTTAAAAACCGCAATCAGAATCCACATCACATCATTCTTATTCCCTCGTATCACCTTGGATTTGGATACTATCACTAAAATGCTGTAACATCATGCAGATTCAAAGGAAAAACAAAAATATGGAACCAAAAATATATTATCATAGAGTATAACTTTTCTGCTCTGTAGTGATATATCACCTATGAATCCAAATAGGCACACACAAGAGATTTGTGGGACAGTACAACCATTAGGTGATTAAATAGGTTACTTCATGTTATGCCCATATTATAATTGGCAGAGGGTTCATAAATCTAGAAAAATAATGTAGATCATAGTGTGTTTCTTTCGGCAGAGGTGATTACAAGTAGTTTCTTTTCCTAGGGTATTGTAAATGGAAGTACGTACTTTCCTACTTCCTAGTTCGCGATCTCTTTCGAATACACAATTTAGACTTCTAGTTGTTGTTTTACTACTTGTGTTCCTAGTTCATGGCCTACTTTGTTCCATATCTTACCTTCTTCATGTAATGTGTCTTTTAGAAGATATCGAGTCCTGGTCGCTCAGCTTCCCTAGAGGCTGCCGGGGACAATTCTGATGCGTCCGGAACCATGACAAAATCCAGACGGGCTCCAAGAGGACCTATTCAAAGGCCGAAGGACCGATTCCCCATAACAGAGTTAGGCCCGTGTGGCGTACCCGGCTTTTAAGTCGGATACTTCCCTATGTTTCCTGTACTGGTCCCATGATCAGTAGCCAGTACACACAGAACATGATAACATTGTCATACAATACCGAATTCTTTTACTACAGAATAGCCATTATGGACTTAGTTCATACAGCTGGCCTATTGGCTGAATAAAAACAGCAGCGGAAAAATAGAAAGTGCGGTAGATAGCCTAGCAATATGCCTACCCAACAGGCAACTGACTGGGGGAGAACGTCCTAGCCCTCGTAGTCACTGTCGTCGTCGTCGGAGTAGAATTCTTCTTCTTCTGGCCAAATCAACAAGCCAGGTGAGTACATGAATGTACTCGCAAGCAAATTTCCCGTAGGAGATTTATACGGTAATATTTCATGCAAAGTAGGATTCAAGGAAGTAGCTCTAAACTAGGTCGAATGTTTTGCGGAAATGTAAGTTTTCAATTTAAATATGAATAGTAGATTCAAAAGCATTTTGAAAATTCATGGTATTGTGAAGATAACAACTTATCTCATCACAGGGAGTAGTCACCGCTACTCAACTTTAACTTCCTATTACCGATAGCTCCTTCTGTCGTCGATGGCTCCATCTATCCTTGGATAGCTCCATCCCTCGACCGTCAGCTCCATCTAATCTGTAACTAGGTACTACAACGGCAGCCTGTATGACCATTCACCATTTGGCCAGTACAGCTGTACACCTTTCTCCTGCAATTCCTTGCCACCGCAGCGTGGCCTTAATTGCACACTATGGGCACGTCATGCCCACGTCCTTAATCCCACTGCCCCGATTTTCATAATCAAAACTTAGTCTATCCAGGGTGTGGCCTTACCAGTTCGTGTCCATAACCGAGGACGTGGCTATTCGAATAGTTTTTAACACTCTGTAGAGGTTGTACGGCTTTACCCACAAGATGTAAGTCACCCTTGTTGCCAGGGCCCGGTGAGCACACTTCAAGAGATGTGCCGGCAGGGTTATTACAACATGGCTTTCACCCGCTTCCATATTAAGGCTGGACCCGCTAGACAAGATCTACCCAACTCCGTTTGTGCCCAGGCAGCCTGACACCACAACCCGGAGCGGACTCATCTCTGTGTCGGATCTCGACCCACATATCGTGTAGAGACCCTCTAGAGAGGCTCATCCAACTAGCACATTCCCATACTTCCCACGGATCCAAACCCTAATACTTGCCAGGCTAATACACCAAGACCTTCCCATAAAGGTCATGTGGACGTACGGTATGGAACCGGTTTAGTGGCACTTAGGTTCGGTCCTTAAGTGATTCGAGCAAGACTCCATTTCATCACACAACAACTTTGTAGCTTCTGGCTACTCCATCATCTCCCATATCACCCTTACATCTCTCACTCGAATCGAAACCAATCTCCATTTCCACTTAGGGTTTCGAATGCAACATTTTCAAATCATCACCTCGGATGGCACTGCCAGCCCGAGGGTTTTGTTCCCATAACAGAAAGGGTGTGCGGTAGTCGATCAAGGAAAATGGGTTTTCTTTCTAAGCAAGGCTAAGCGGGGCTATCGCCTATAGTCCTAACTAATTTACCGATCGTGCAATGCACAGCAATTAACACTAGGGTTACAAGGGTAGGGTTAACGGACCTAAGCCATCGCAACTACTGGGTATAACTATTTCTACATAAAATATCAGTGATATCACATAGCATGCACTTTCGAAAACAAAATAAATATACTTCGCAATTATAGGGTTCAACATGATCGAGTTGGGGAATTGCTTGCCTGACAGTTCTTGCTCTTGTTCCTGACGCGGGATTCTGGATATTCCTGATGCACGTGCCTCACTCCGTCAACTACGCGTCAAAAGAAAGACGTCGAATAAGAAGCAGGCAAATCAACTCCAAATAGAACTCAGAAAACATGCACGGTTAAAATTGATGAAGTGCAGGTGGTGTCGGTATTATCTTTGGCCGATATTTTGGTGATGGAGGGTGCAAAGCTTGAGTCTATGGAAAAGGTCTTAGGTAATTGGTTTTTCGCATATACGTCTCATGAAATGACAGTGCTCGGATTCAAAGGAACGCATGCCATTAAAGTGGCATCTTCAAAATCACCTGTCCTACTGAACTTCTAGACACTATAAGCACGAAGGTATGCTGGTTAGGATAGGAGACTTACTTTGGCTACCTCAAAAGAAATGGCGTATATACGGTGTATGTGTCGTTTTGAATAAAATGAAACCCTAGAACTTAGTCTTCTCGGTTTATATTTAGAATGTATTCGAAACTCAAATATTTTTGAACCAGAAGCTCGGAATGAAACTAAGGATTTCAAAACCGGTGAGAGATTTGCAAAAACCGACCAAAATCCTCATGAACCAGTCGAACCGGGGGCTCACGGTTCGGAATTAAACAAAACCGGAGCAGCTGGGTTAAATACACTTTTCGACACATAAGTGTGATTTCATTGCGCTAGTTGCGGAATCAGACTGATGCGCCTCTAATGGCTGGATGCGGGAGTTCGGTTCAGACAGATTTAAGCATGCTTTAAATGGGGAAAAGCGGCAACTCGCTGGGGGCGTGTTTGCTTACCGGTCAGTGGACCTTTCCTGTGGTCTGGTCCACCTGTCAGCAGGAGTCCTCCTCCCTTACCTTGCTTGGCTTGGTCCCGGCCGGGGTAGGATACGACAGCTTGTCCGAACAGCGGTGGGGCGGTCGGCGATGAAGCTCCTCTGGTGTGGGGGGTCCCGGCGGTGGACTCGGCGGCGGCCCTAGCGCGGTTGCTGGGGAGTCTAGGCGGAGGAACAGAGCTCGGCTTCTCGGTGCGGCCCCCCGTCCAGAAGCTCAGTGAGCTCGGAGTAGCTAGGTCTGGGTGGTGGCCGGCTGGGCTCGAGGAAGAAGGGGAACTCGAGGAAAGGTTCAGAGAGAGTGGGGAGCTCGGCGGCAGCTTGGCTGGGCGCTCGGGTGCTATTTATAGTCGGGGCGGTGAGGTGAGTTGGCCGGCTTCCACTGTGCATCCACATGCTCGCTGATGGGACGTGGCCGGGGTGTTTCCGAGGTTCAACAGGGCGGTGCAGTGCTCGATAGGGGTCGGAGGAAGGTCGTGGTGTCCAACGGTTGGCTGGACGGCGCTGGACTCGACGGACGACGCGTCGTCACCGGTGTTTGGCACGGGTGCCACTGTGGCGGACCAGGGGCTTGGGACGGGACGGCTCCGGGAGAGACTAATGGAGATGCTGAGCTAGGGATGGCCGGGTCAGGCGTGCGGAGCAGGGCGGCGAGCTGGACGACGAGTTCTCCGGTGGGCGGCGCGGTCATGCCGCTGTTGGCATGCCGATGCCAGCCTGGGGCGTGCTCTGGCGCGACATGACATGTCATGGCACGTCCTGATGGGTTTTGCCGTGCATGACCGTGTCCTGGAGCTCCTGGGTTACGTGTTCGAGAGCCCTGCCAAGTTTGGCACCGAATTGTACTACGGGCTGTGCTTGTCGTGAATGCCCTGGTGTGACATTTCTTGGCTTTCAACTGGTGGTGAGAGGATGTGAGATGCCAGGGGAATTTAAAGAGATGGGTACGTCGGAAATACCGAGAAAGGGTTACACGAGGTTTTTGGTAGCTTTTGGCTGTGGTCTACTCGTGGGTTCATGTGATGGAGTGATTTATTAGAAGATGTTCGATATGGTTTATTCTAAGTTTTTGAATACAACTTACCCATTGTTGGAGTATTATTCCGGCAATACTGAATATGGGTGGTGTGAGCGCAGCAAATCGGATGGGTGCACATGGGAGACAGGATTTAGACAGGTTCAGGCCCTCGCGGAGAGGTAACACCCTACATCCTGTGTTTGGTGGCTAGTATAGCTTGAATCCCGAGTACCGCAAGCCCTCAAGGAAGGATCCCGAGGTTGCTTGAGCTATGAAACAATGGAAATCGTCTATGACTAAAGGCTTACTGATTGGAGGTCCCCTACCAGGCCTTATATAGGCGACCGAGGTAGGGTTACAAGAGTCTGGATCGGTTAACAGATTGATTTCCTAACTAGTTACAACAGATTCCGTGATGCGCACGGGGGTGCCCGATCTTCCGTCAGGAAGGGATAATCACGATTGTGGAGAACTCGACGTTGACGACCCGGCTTCCAATCAGAACTGATCCGAACCCTGCGTTCGCTACACCACGGCTCCGTTGGTTATCAACCACGCGCACACGCGGTTGACCTCGCCAAGAAGGCTTATCCCTGCATGCGAATCGAGAACACAAGCAAGAACACAGTAGAAGCAATCTCACAAACGAGATGATTGTTGATTACTCGAAGTGGGGTTCTACAAACTGATGAAATCAGCGAGACTGCGATGGCAGAATAATTCTAAGCAAAACCCACCCTAAATAATGACGGCTACCAAGTATTTATACCTAGGGTTTCTGAGAGTTTCACCCTAAACCTGGGCTTAAAATCCGAAATGAAAACAAGGCCCGAAGTGGCCCAAAACGGTGTCGCAGCACCTGACGACTTGTTCTGACAATTTTAATGTCTCTGTAATTATTCCTAATGTGGCATCAGATCCATTGGAAAGGTGTCGTTGTTAGCTTTCCAACGCATACAAGAACTCTTCAATCGGACTCCGTATGAGAAAGTTATGCCCCATTTATGTAGGTGCTGTCTGCTGAAAACCGAACCGAATTCGAAGTTGAAGTGGAGTCCGACTTGACTTGGGGTGGCCCCTCATCCTCTTGTGGCTGGTCCAGTGGTGCTTCTCCCATGTTCCTAAGAATCAAAATATCACCATTAAGTAGCATCCCATCCTTAGCCACATAATTATGGATAGTAAGAAACGAACGCACCTCATGATTAAGTCGTCGGGCACGGGAACGGGTGATTGGTCCTGATGATAGTGTGGGAGATGTCCTCATCATCCTCCCCTTCTTGAATTGGAGTCGTCCTCGATTCAAGGTCATCTTCTTCTCCCAAGTAAGGCTTCAAATCTGAAATGTTAAAAGTGGGATAACCCCAAAATCTGCAGGCAACTCAAGCTTGTATGCATTATCGTTAATCTTCCTAACTATCTTAAAAGGACCATCAGCTCGAGGCATCAATTTGGATTTTCTTAGTTCTGGAAATCTATCCTTCCTCAAGTGTAACCAAACAAGATCGCCTGGTTCAAAGGATAAATGGCGCCTACCCTGACTACCAGCAAGTTTATACTTTTCGGTCATCTTTTCAATGTTCTCTTTAGTTGTTGCATGGATTTTCAGAATAAAATCAGCACGTGTTTTAGCATCCAAATGCACATGTTTAGAAGTAGGCAATGGCAAAAGATCAATGGGTGCACGTGGATTAAATCCATACACTACCTGAAAAGGGCTCACCTTGGTGGTAGAATGTACCGATCGATTATATGCAAACTCCACATGAGGTAAACAGTCTTCCCACATCTTTAAATTTGTCTTCAAAACAGCCCGCAACATTGTGGACAAGGTACGATTAACAACCTCCGTTTGTCCATCAGTTTGTGGGTGGCATGTAGTAGAAAATAACAACTTAATCCCCAACTTGCTCCATAAGCTTCTCCAAAAGTGGCTCAAGAACTTCACATCCCGATCGGAAACAATGGTGTTGGGAATTCCATGGAGGCGAATGATTTCCCTGAAAAATAAATCAGCAATATTTGTAGCATCATCGCTCTTATGACAGGGTATAAAATGTGCCATTTTAGAAAATCGATCCACCACCACAAATATACTATCCCTCCCCCGCTTTGTCCTAGGTAATCCTAAGACAAAATCCATCGATATATCCTCCCAAGGAACACTAGGAATAGGAAGGGGCATATAAAGACCATAGGGGTTTAAGCGTGACTTAGCTTTGTTGCATGTAGTGCAGCGTGAAACATAGCGCTCGACGTCCCTCCGCATCTTTGGCCAAAAGAAGTGTGTGGACAGCACGTCTTCTGTTTTCTTCACTCCAAAGTGTCCCATCAAACCACCTCCATGAGCTTCCTGTAAGAACAAAAGGCGAATGGAGCTAGCTGGGATGCATAGCTTGTTAGCACGATATAATAATCCTTCATTCAGCACATACTTATTCCATGTTCGACCCTCTCTACAGTTTTCAAAAGCATCTCTAAAGTCTGAATCAGTGGCGTATAACTCTTTTATTGTCTCTAGGCCAAAAATTTTATGATCAAGTTGAGATAACATAGTAAATTGCCTAGATAAAGCATCAGCAATGACATTGTCTTTACCCCGTTTGTGCTTAATAATATATGGAAATGACTCTATAACTCGACCCATTTTGCATGTCGTTTATTTAATTTTGCTTGACTTCTAATATGTTTCAAGGATTCATGATCAGAATGAATGACAAACTCCTTAGGCCAAAGATAATGTTGCCAAGTTTCTAACACCCGAACTAAAGCATATAACTCTTTATCATAAGTAGAGTAGTTCAAAGTTGGCCCATTCAATTTCTCACTAAAATAAGCAACGGGTTTACCTTCTTGTAGCAGCACTCCTCCTATCCCAATACCACTGGCATCACATTCAAGCTCAAAAGTCTTACCAAAGTCGGGGAGTTGGAGTAGAGGGGCATGTGTAAGCTTCTCCTTAAGCATGTTAAAAGCTTGTTCTTGTGCTGGACCCCATTGGAAGGAAACTCCCTTCTTTGTTAACTCGTTCAATGGGGCAGCGATGGTGCTGAAATTCTTCACAAACCGCCGGTAGAATCCTGCAAGTCCATGAAAGCTTCTCACCTATGTGACAGTTTGAGGGGTCGGCCAGCTCTTGATGGCTTCAATTTTCGCTTCATCCACCTCAATACCCTGTGGAGTGACAACATAGCCAAGAAAAGAGACACGGTCCGTGCAAAAGGCACACTTCTCAAGATTACCAAACAAGCGTGCATCTCTCAATGCATTAAAGACAGCACGCAAATGGTTTAAGTGTTCATCATTAGACTTGCTATATATCAAGATATCATCAAAGTAGACAACCACAAATTTTCCAATAAATACTCTTAAAACTTCATTCATGAGACGCATGAAAGTGCTAGGTGCATTAGTTAATCCAAAAGGCATGACTAACCACTCATATAAACCGAACTTAGTTTTAAAAGCTGTTTTCCATTCATCCCCCAATTTCATTCTAATTTGGTGGTACCCACTACGCAAGTCGATCTTTGTAAAAATGATAGAACCACTCAACTCATCAAGCATGTCGTCTAACCTAGGAATAGGATGACGATACCTTATTGTAATATTGTTAATGGCTCTACAATCAACACACATACGCCAACTGCCATCTTTCTTAGGAACTAAAAGAACAGGAACAGCACATGGGCTAAGGCTCTCGCGCACATACCCACGGTCCAGAAGGTCTTGGACTTGGCGCTGAATTTCTTTAGTCTCCTCCGGATTTGTTCTATATGCAGCACGGTTTGGTAATGTTGCTCCTGGGATTAAGTCGATTTGATGCTCAATACCTCAAATAGGTGGCAGCCCCGGGGGTATCTCTGCTGGAAACACATCCTTATACTCCTGCAAAAGGTTAGTAACAGCAGGAGGCAAAGAACTAGAGGTATCATCAAATGAAAACAACGCTTCCTTGCATATCAAGGCATAGAAAGGAGAATCAAGCTCATTATATCAATAAGATCAGATTTGGTAGCAAGCATAACACCCCCCTTCAATTTAATTCCCTCAGACTTAGAGCTTTTTACTTTCTTCTCTTTCTTAGTTGGGAAAACGGTGTTAGCAACTTGCTGATTTTTAGATTGCAGTGCACTCTCCTTCTTGCTATTTTCAGCTCCCTCTTTCTCACATTGCATAATTTCAATGGGTGTCATAGGAAGTAAAGTAATTTTCTTCCCTTATGCATAAACGTGTATTTATTACTTCGACCATGATGGGTGGCATCGGTGTCAAATTCCCATGGACGTCCTAATAAAGTGAGCATGCTTGCATAGGTACCACATCAAAATCAGCAAAGTCATGGTATGTACCAATGAAAAAGTGCACTCTCGCAGATTGTGTTACCTTAACCTTACCGCTATTGTTGAACCACTGAATATGGTATGGATGAGGATGTGGACGTGTGGTCAAGCCAAGTTTGTTGACCAAGTCTGAGCTCACCAAGTTATTGCAGCTTCCTCCATCAATTATGACGCGAACGCGGCGATCCTTGACAATGAGGTACATTTGGAACAAGTTATGTCGTTGTAGGGTCTCCGCTTGTTCCACTTGAGTGCTCAACACGCGTTGTACAATTAAGGCCTGATATTTCTCTGTGGCGGCCGTGCCTAGAATCTCCTCGCCATCACTTCCCGTCTCATCGCCACCTGCATGGTTAGCCCCAATGGCAGAATCATCCTCAACATCAGTAGCACTAACATACCCACCGTCCTCTGTAGCAAGGAATGTCCGTCGCGGGCTTGGACAGTCCCTCATAAAGTGGCCCTTCCCTTTGCAGTTATGGCAGATAGTCCCGGGGAGCGGCCCGTGGAAGCAACCGATGAAGAGCTCTTTACCGGGCAGGGGAACCTGCTGATTTAGTCTTCTCTTTTGGCGCTTGTGACGATGCCGGTGCTGCTGAACGCGCCCTAGACATGTAGGGGGCAGCAGACCGTGCAGGAGGAGGTGGAGCTGATTTGACCGTTCTAGGCATCGATCTTGTGTCGCCGAAGTTGCTCTTTGGCTTTTGCTGCCTTCCCTGCAATTCTTTTTCTGCCAACATAGCAAGCTGGAACAATCTATTGAGAGAGTTATAATCCTTATAGTCAACTATGTCTTGTATCTCACGCCTTAATCCCCCAAAGAATCTTGCCATTTTATCCTCGTCATCCTCAACTACTTCACAACGCAACATTCCTATTTGTAGCTCTTGGTAGTACTCCTCAACAGATCTATTTCCTTGGTTTAAGCGTTGCAATTTTTTGCGCATTTCACGTTTATAGGTGGGAGGAACAAATCTACTACGCATAGCTCTCTTTAACCTAGGCCATGTATCAGGTGCTAAACCAGCTTTTACTAATTCATTCCACCAAATGATAGCAAAATCAGTGAACTCACTTGTGGCTTGTCTAACTCTATGAATTTCTGGAACTAGATGGGAATTGAATTTTTGCTCGACTGTCATCTCCCAATCCAAATAAACTTCAGCATCATAGGAACCAGCAAAAGATGGTATACTGAACTTAACATTAGCATAATAATCATCATGTGCACGTCTAGGACGAGGATTTGTGTCGTTACCTCCCCTACCTTGTCGACGTGGCTGTCGTCGTTCTTGATGTGCCGCGTGAGGAGCGGGGCGACCTCCAGCTGGAAGTCCTGCTCTGGCGGCAGCTCGGTCATACTCATCCTCATCTTGATCAGTGTCATCCGCCTCGAGATCCTCTGATTCAGCTCTATCGGAAGGTGGCTGCTTCTCTAGGTTATCTATCCTGGTGATGAGGGTGGCGATACTCCTCTCTATCCTCTCTAATCGATGCTCATTATCTTGGTTGCTCTTGCTAATATTTGCATTGATATCTCGCAGCATCGTTTGAAGCTCTAACTTAGAAACACATTCATCTCCATCATCTTGATGTGCCGCTGGTGATCCTGTCATGGTTAGTGAAAACAAGGAACACACAAATGTATAAAGCTCCTACGAACTACTAGGATGTGGAGTCGCTCTCACTCAAGCGTCTAACCACGCTCTTGCAAAGTTCTTACCAACGTAGCAGGTGGTACAACCGGTGGCTTGTTTGTGATACCGTTGAAGACGTGAGTGTAGCGATTGCCGGGTTGAAACTGTACTGATCAGAAGAGAGTGGAGCTTGGAAGGTCAATTTGGTAGCAAGGATTAGCAAAGTTCGACAACAGTTAGTAAAGCTCAATAATAATTCAAGGTACTTGTCTCAGTTGCTGGCCTAAACGTGTTCCTAGAAACGAGTATAGGCACAGAAGTATACCAAAGTACCAAGAAACAGAAGTATACCAAGGTTTTTTTTTCTTCTTCTTCTTCTTCTTTTTTTTCTTCTCTTTTTCTTCACTATTTTTTTTCTTTTTTTTCACAAAACTGCTCAAAGAATCAAGCGAAAGGGAAAAAACAGACTATATGGGAATAAAACTTCCAGAACTCTATTTTCCAAGGCGAATTTGGCCTCGAAGATTTCGTCGAAACCGACAAGTCGGTGGGAATCAGATGTAACTTTTCGTTCCGGTCGTTTTGACGGGTGGTAGAGCTCAAACGGAGTTCGTATGACAAAGTTATGGCCGTTTTACCGAGGCACTATGAATTCGACTCCGACTTGGGTTCAGAGTTGTATTCGGATATCTCAAACCCTAAGTAACGACTCGCAACTAAGAACACAAGTCTAAACCAGCAACCGGACGTTGACTATGAATCAAAACTCAGCAATACGACACTGTGACGAAATTGCAACGGCTCGGAGCTCTTGGACAGTGAAGGTGATATGCCCTATAGGACTACAATTTTTTTTTGGCTATATCTGGAGTTCTGGGACGATGGCAAAACTAATTGGATACAATGATACCTGACGGGCAACCGAAGCTCTGATACCACTTGATGCGCACGGGGGTGCCCGATCTTCCGTCAGGAAGGGATAATCACGATTGTGGAGAACTCGACGTTGACGACCCGGCTTCCAATCAGAACTGATCCGAACCCTGCGTTCGCTACACCACGGCTCCGTTGGTTATCAACCACGCGCACACGCGGTTGACCTCGCCAAGAAGGCTTATCCCTGCATGCGAATCGAGAACACAAGCAAGAACACAGTAGAAGCAATCTCACAAACGAGATGATTGTTGATTACTCGAAGTGGGGTTCTACAAACTGATGAAATCAGCGAGACTGCGATGGCAGAATAATTCTAAGCAAAACCCACCCTAAACAATGACGGCTACCAAGTATTTATACCTAGGGTTTCTGAGAGTTTCACCCTAAACCTGGGCTTAAAACCCGAAACGAAAACAAGGCCCGAAGTGGCCCAAAACGGTGTCGCAGCACCTGACGACTTGTTCTGACAATTTCAATGTCTCTGTAATTATTCATAACGTGGCATCAGATCCATTGGAAAGGTGTCGTTGTTAGCTTTCCAACGCATACAAGAACTCTTCAATCGGACTCCGTATGAGAAAGTTATGCCCCATTTATGTAGGTGCTGTCTGCTGAAAACCGAACCGAATTCGAAGTTGAAGTGGAGTCCGACTTGACTTGGGGTGGCGCCTCATCCTCTTGTGGCTGGTCCAGTGGTGCTTCTCCCATGTTCCTAAGAATCAAAATATCACCATTAAGTAGCATCCCATCCTTAGCCACATAATTATGGATAGTAAGAAACGAACGCACCTCATGATTAAGTCGTCGGGCACGGGAACGGGTGATTGGTCCTTGGATGATAGTGTGGGAGATGTCCTCATCACCATTCGTGGAGATGTATGAATTCTGAACTGTGAGTTACTTTCCATGGTTAACCTCCTTCTGTCAATGAAATACGTGTATGTTTGTACCTTCCAGCTTGAGTTATGCCATGTTTAATTACTGCTATACTAGTATGTGTAGGACATCTAATCAAGCACGAATAAGTCTTGCGAGTACCTTCGTACTCACCTAGGATCTTCCTAGATCATTGCAGGTGAGCCGGTGGTCGAGGACTTTTTCGACGACGCCTGAAATTGTGTTTTCCTTGGTTAGCTATCGACACATGGGATTTTGATGACTTTTGGGCAGCGGTTGATGCGCCGCTACAGATTTTGGGTCTTTTATTCCGCTGTGGCTTGAATGCTCCAACCTTAATTATGTTTTCGGTTATCGCCGACTGATGTAATCACATAGTCCAATGTGGACAGTTAGTTTATTATCGTAATGTAGTGCTTTGTTGTGATATACAAGTTGTTATTCAAGCTGCTCATACACCGTGCGTGAATGATATGAAGTGTATGGGTATGCCGTGAAGAGTTAAAGCCGTTCCTCTTTTTACTAAGTCGAGCAGAAATTGGTTGAGTGACCCGCTGGCTGAGATGCTGTGCTGGCCAGGCAGGGTGTGGGCGTGTTCTATCGGGCTTTTGAGTGACCCACTAGCTCCCGAGCTAGGTTAGGGTGTGGGTAGAATCGTCGGGCTCCTCCGATCTTGTTCTGCGTGGTAGAATTTGGGAACGACTCTGAATCTTCACCGGGTCAGGGAATCGTATGTGGTTCTAGGAAGTTTAGTCGCTTCCGGCCGGCTTGCGTTGGTCAGGTGTCGGATCACTCCGCCTCGGTGAGTACGGCGCAGGTACCGTGCCACCAGGCTGACTGGTCCTTCGGCCCTTGGCGACCACTCGTTCCCTCAGTCATATGCAATTCCTGGGCCCGTGACAGCTTGGTATCAGAGCTGAGTTGACCGTAGGAAGCCAATTGCAGTTGGTCGTTAGTTAGGACTCGGCAATGTTGAGAAAACTATTTGCAAAATTAAACCCTATATTTAAAATTAGTAAGTAGACTGATTTTTATTCCTTATCCTCCCCGCTCTTAGTTCTGAGACCCCTTCCCTGTCACTTTGGTTTTGTGTTTGTGGCTGACCTTAACCCTGTTGTCTGCTCTGCCAGATGGATTCCCCACAGCTGATGCATGCCACCCATGATGTTGATGGATTTCCGGAAGTACTCCTGTATATGCTCCGAGAGCTTGGATTCCCACACCTCCCGGAGTACCTGATACATAGAGCCGCCCTAGGGTTTGGCCTGTATGAGTATCGAGCACGCGTGTTCATCGACCCCCGTGACAGTGACCCTCCACATCAACCACGCTTCTTCAATGGATATGGAGCTGAGTTGGAGTCTGCCATCCAGGATGCGGCCTACTCAGCCATTTGTCATCTTCGCCATGAGCTTCCGGGCCTTGCCGAAGGCCCCTTCATCTACTTCCCGTCACGCACATCCGATGGAGGAAGTGGCTCCATATGAAGACTTCACCCGGGAGCCCAATGTGGCCTTGGCCCACTTGGGGCGTCTTGTCCGAACCCTGGACACGGCGTATCGAGCCCGTGGTTCCGAGGTAAGGCGGTATCGGCACCGTCTCCTCATCTCCCTGCAACTCGCACAGCACCAAGGAAATTCCTTTGCTCCCCCTCCACACTTCTGGACCGGCGAGGGCATCTACTCGGTCTATGAAGTTGGTCAGTGGGAGTACCACTACCCATCGGTGGGCGGAGTGGAGCTTGGATTTTGCCCCGATGTCCTACGTTCGCGGATGTTGGTGGGCAGCACCCGTCGTGTCCCCACTGTTGTTCCCCCACATGGACATGGGATTCCATTGTTCCACTCCCTGCTCCCTCTCCCCGTCGATTTGGAGACCTACGAGACTCGCCGCCGCAATGAAGGAGCTCCATACAGTCCTTAGTCATGTTGTTCAGACTTCAGGACCTAGTCGTGGTTTGTATTTTGGAATGTAAGCTGAACCACATGTCAGGTCTTAGGGTATCTTTTGGAGACTTGTATTCCAGTATTGTTGGCTGTAGATTTTGGAACATTGCCCCCCGTTTATTTCACCAAAGGGTGATCTAAACCGCAGCCCTTGTATGAACCCTGTTGATCATATTAATACATTCGTGTGTCAGCATCAACCTTTCCTTGCAATTTTTGTACCTCATTTTCCCGTGAAAATGTGTATGAAATGATGTGCCACATCTTTAGTTACCTTATTGTACCCTTGTGGAAAAATCCTTGAATTCCCAAATCTCCAACTCCATTATCTCATCCGGTATCTTCTGATTGCAACAGCATGGCATCAGGAACCCGTGGAGCCGCTCGCGGTCGACGTGAGCGTGAAGAAGAAGAAGGCCACCCCCACCCCAGCAACCCAACATTGCTGATCTGTTGGCCACCCAGAACCAGATCTTAGAGCAGCTAGTGCGTAACCAAGGCGTAGGAGGTGGTCAAGGCAGAGGCAGTCTGTCTGACTTTCAGAGAACTCAACCAGCTACTTTTGATCTGGCCGATGACCCTCTTGAAGCGGACAATTGGATCCGCACGATTGAAAGGAAGCTTTAGCTGGCCCAGTGTGCTGAAGGGGACAAGGTCAACTTCGTGTCACGGACCCAGAATTGCATATGATTAGGGGAACGACTGGTCGCCAAGGGCCGAAGGACCAGTCGACCTGGTGGCACGGTACCTGTGCCGTACACACCGAGGCGGAGTGATCCGACACCTGCACAACGCAAGCCAGTCGGAAGCGACTAGACTTCCCCGAACCGCATACGATTCCTTGATCCGGTGAAGGTTTAGAGCCGTTCCCGGATCCTACCACGCAAAACAAGGTCGGAGGAGCCCGGCGATTCTACCCACACCCTAACCTAGCTCGGAAGCTAGTGGGTCACCCGAAGGCCCGGTAGAACACGCCCACACCCTGCCTGGCCGGCACAACATCTCAGCCAGCGGGTCACTCAACTGATTCTTGCTCGACATAGTAAAAAGGGGAACAACAGTAACCCTTCACGGCGTACCCATACGCTTCATATCATACACGCATTGCATACGGGCAGCCTGAATAACAAATTGGATATCACAGCAAAGCACTACATTACGATAATAAATTAGTTGTCCGCATCGGACTATAAGATTACATCATTCGGCATAGCCGGAAACATATCCGAGCACGGGGTAATTAAAACAACAGCGGAAGCAAGTAAAAGAGTCCCACAGCGGCGCATTGACCGCTGATCAAAAGTTACCACCTATCCCATAAGCCGAATAGCTAACCAAGGAAACCATCATTTTAAGCGTCATCAAAATAGTCTTCGACCACCGGCTCACCTGCAAGCTCTAGGAATAACCTAGGTGAGTACAAAGTACTCGCAAGACTTATCCGTGCTTGATTAAATGTCCTACCCATACTAGTACAGCAACAATTTAAACATGAATGCTTCTCAGAGTAACAATATACAAGTTAAGAACATAGCCTAAACAAGGGGAAGTAACGACAAGATAAGTAACAATCTAATTCAGAGTACAACATAGGGTAAACAAGTCACCACGAGATCAATTCAACAATTCCAAGTTTATTGGGGCAGCCCATGAGTCTAATCCAAAAGAATCCATTAAACATCATCCAATTCAATTAGGGCAGCCCCTAGGTCAGATCCAAATCAATCCAGCATCCACACATTTTCATTTAATCTCTCGAACAGTTACCGACAACTCAACCACTGCAGACATAGTGAGTACATAACCGTTGGAGGTAGCGAGCCTCAAAAGGCATGTAGGCTTACCCCACTATTCTCAGCGTTGGTTCCCGCTAACGTTCCTGTGTGATAAGGGATGGTGACACGCTGAAGATAGGGTTGGTGTGACGACAAAACTCTACTTACTCCTGGGTCGCCATCAAACTACGATGAACACCAACCGTACCCATTGTGCACGCCCTCGGCTCTCCCAACTCACTTAACAATTTAGTTGAAGAGCCATCAGATGTTCTCAACCTAAGACACATCCTACACATACTAGTGTGCTCAACTTCACATGTGACATTCAAGCAATCATTCACACATAAGCACACATAAACAGGGCATACACAAGAGTACGAAAAGTAAGGATGCAACAAGCTCTGCTTGCCTTGATCACCAGGTTCCTGATCTTGCTCCGAGGTGTAAACCGGGTGGTCTCCTTCTTCGGGCTCTATTATCAACAATGCGAACGCCGGAAACAAACGATAAAAGAGAAGGAATGAGATCTAGCATGTATGCATGATGAATGAAGCTAAGAATCAGTTTCTATGGGGATCTACAGATGTTAGGGATCTAGAGTAACTAACACGTTCCGAGTTTTAAGTTTAACAATTCCTTGGTGTCCTATCATGCATGCATGACACTTTGTGGTGCGATGGAGGGTTAGGATTAAATTTACTAGTGGCAGTGCATGGCAATATGTTAAAAAGGTTGATATTATGAAAGTAATCCAAGACCTGAGTTCAACGCAACCGGAAATGTTTGATCCGGAGTTAGGATCGCCGGATTAGGGTTTATCGAAGAATCGGTGTTTAAAAAGTGACTACGATTTCGTATTTACATTGACCTACAGTTCAGGTGCACGTATTGAAATTTTAGTTGAACCAGATCGTAGGACATTTCGAGAGGTTTCTGAATATATATAATTCGTTGAAAACGGAGCTACGAGTCGGAAGTTACGGCATTTCAAAGACCGTCGGAAACCCTAACGATGCATGCATGTTAAAATTTATCCGATTACGAGCTAGGGTTTGAAAGTCGTTACATATGCTGGGAAGTCATGACCCAAAATATGGGTAGTAAGAAAGTGCTCTACGATATGATTCTAACGCAATTTGAATTACTAATTTTGGATTGTTGTTCATCAAGTTACGAACTTTCGAAAAATAACGCTCGAGAGGGATGAACTAAGACACATTTAAATTGGATATGCATTTAAAATGCAAATCTTGGAATTGTGTTTGAACCATATTGTAGATAATTTCATAAGGTTTCCAGAAAGTCAAAATTTACTAACTTTGGAGCTATGGTGTAAAAGTTATCGATGTTTCAATCTTTACCCCAAAAGGGAAAATAATACCCTAACCCTCGTTTCCTTTTTCGGGTTTGCTTCTTTTTCTGAAAAGACCCTACGGCTAAACCCACCCGAGATTTCACCCAAACCCTCAACTCTCCCTCTCTTTCTCTGACAGGCGGGACCGATGGCTGCTGACGGGGATTTGGGGAGCCAACCACAGGGTGCCACCTCACCCCTCCCACCTCACTCACTCCCTCACTCTCAGCACCGGAGGAGGGGCTCAGACGAGGCGGCGCCCTCGCCGGAGTTGGCCGGAAGGGCGTTCGGGGGCACGTCAGGCTTCGGGGATGAGGGCGGAGTACCGGTTCCTTACCGAGGTGGCGACGCGGGGATGCGGGGGAGCCGGGATGGCTCAGGTTGGGCTCACGACGAGGAGGTGCGGTGGCGCCAGCGGTCCTTCGCCGGAGGGGAGCTTCGAGGCGCTCGGCTGCAAGGGGAGAAGGGGGAGGAGGTTAGGCAAGGGGAGGAACAACTCGGGAGGGAGAGAGCGGGGTCGGAGGGGCGCCGGAGCAGCCGCGCAAGTTCGACGGAGAGGCGGCCGGACCCGGAGAAGACGACCTCGGCGGGGAGGAGCTAGGGCCCGGGAGCGACGGCGCTAGGGTTTTGGGGAGTAGGGGAGGAGAAGGAGAGCGAGGCGCGGTCGGGACGCGTTAAAAAGGGGGGCGGCGGTCAGGAGCGGGTGGTGGGAACCGAGGGGCGCCGCCCACGCCAGCCATCCCGCATCGGCGACGTGGGAGGCGAGTCCTGGCATGTGGGCCCGCGGCTACAGGAGGAGCGGGTGGAGGCGGGTTGCGGGAGCAGGCGCGACCGAGAAGGGAAGGCGGAAAGGGGGAGAGTAGAAGGCGGGTTTGGGCAGCAGGGTCGAGCAGGCTGCTCCGGTGGGCCGGCCGAGCGGGTTTCGGCCCGATAGGGTTTAGGGTTTTTGGTCCTGTTTATTTTCTTTATTTCAGCACCTTCCCTTTATCATTTTATGTACCAAACTAACTCCAAATAACTTGAAATTTCTACAGGGACTTTAAAATATTATGTGCGAGCTACTGGAAGAATTTGAACTAATTTAGACAAAGTTTGACCTATGTTTGTATTCAAATTCAAACTAGGGCTCAATTTGGGTTTACACTTCAAATAGGCCCTAGGTATATTCAAAAATTCTGAAATTTTGAGGGGATGCTCAATATATCATAAGAGACCTACTGTAGAAGTTTGGAGTGATTTGGAGTGTGTTTGCCCTAGGTTCCAGTTCAATCCCAAGTTTTGACCTAATCTTGAGTTCGACTCGCAACTAGGTCCTTTGGTCCTTTACAACTTCCTCAATTTCACCAGGATGTTCGAAATGGGTTATGGGGCCCACTGTAAACTTTTCAGGTCTTTTGGAGTAGGGTTGACCCCATTTCAAATCAAGTTTCTAGTAGGACTTCGAAATAGATCTGGAATGCCATCGAGTCCTAAACTCTTCCGAAACCTCTAATATCGAAGTGGGACTAGGGTTTGCATAATCGAGGCTAAACAATTTTGTTTTGTAACTTTTCATCCACAGGGACTTGACCTAGTCGACATATTACGCTTTAGTCCTCCTTCTTACAATTGCTTTCTAACCCTAGGTTTAAGTGACGATGCAGGAGGGCTCGGGATAAGGAGTCCGGGAAGAAGAGAGGAAAAGTTCGTGTGAGATAATTCACCGACGGGGTCACTGATCACTCCACATGCTAATATTAGAGTGGCTAGCTGTTACTTCAAATAAGTTGATTGGTGTTTGCTAGACTATCCACCGAGGATGAGATATGTACATATTCTATAAAGTTTCCTCGCACTTTATCTCAGTTTAAATAAGGTGTGTGTGTGTGTGTGGGTGTTTATGCACGAAGATGATGACATGTATGCATGAATGCGAGGCTAACCCTAATTGTCGAATCTGGGTATTACACTTCGCCTCCCACTATGTGGAAGGAGCTACCACTGACTGGTGGGAGAACTTTTTGGCCCTGCAAGCCCCTGGCCATGTGGTCACTTGGGCTGAATTCCGGAACGGCTTTCGTGAATTCCACATCCCCGAAAGTATCATGGCCCTGAGGAAGGAGGAGTTTTGTGACCTCCGACAAGGAAAGAAGTCGGTGCTAGAGTTTCTCCATGAATTCAACCACTTAGCGCGGTATGCACCTCGAGAAGTCTCCTCTGATGAGGACAAGGTGGAGAAGTTCATGGGGAAATTAAGTGAAGAGATGCAAGCTAAGTTAGCCACGGTTGACGTGCGAAACTTTCAGCACTTGGTGGATAAGGCCATCAAAGTGGAGGCCAAAGAATTAGCCCTCGACAAGACTCGTAAGCGTGAAAGAGAGGCACTGAGAGTCGCTGCAAGCAGTTCGCAGAAGCCACGGGTGTGGCAGCCACAACCACCCCGTCCTGCGGGACAGTATCCACCAAGGCCACAAGGTTATGCTCCTCGCCCTCAACAACAAGGACATCAGCCTCGTCCCCAGAACGGACCGCCGTGACCCTTATTTGATCGGAGTAAGATCAGGTGCTATAACTGTGGAAATATGGGGCACTTTGCTGATCGCTGCACCTCGCCGCGTACAAACGGTGCCTTTGCTCCCAAGGTGCAGCAAGGACAAGCAAGCGGAGGCTCTCAAGCTAAGGATCCAGCCCTTAATAGAGCTCAAACCGCCGGCCGTGGCAAGGTGAACCACGTCACCGCCGAAGAAGCGCTGGATACATCGAAGGAAGTGTTGGGTACGCTCCCTGTTAACTTAACTCCCGCCACCGTCCTTTTCGATTCTGGAGCAGCCCATCCCTTTTGCATAAAGCTAGCTTGCACATGGTAACTAGGTCCCATACCTAGCCTTGCATTATTCCCGCTTTGTTGCAATCCCCGATCCGGAGTTGGGAACCAAACTAGTATATGAGGATGTTAAGACCGAGATGGGTAAGAACTTGCCTTTAACCAAGGTAGCGGTACCTGGAAAACACAAATGTTACATTAGGCCTGGAATGGTTGACCAGGCTCCAGATTAAGGTAGACAGCACCGGAAGCTCAGTACCTCGTATCGCCGGCTTTGGCAAAGAAGTAACGATCGTGACTTAGCCCTCGTTAGGACACCCCCCTCTTTCCGCGTTCCTCCACCTCATGGATCCCCTATCCATGGGTAATCCGATCATTTAGTGGTCATCCCTATGGGTCACATCCTCACTCGTTCCAAGCCTGAACCGGAGCGCGAAGACCCTTAAGTATGGTGCCCGATGGACTCTATCACCTCCTAATCCTCACCCCCCAGTTAATTACAAGAATCTTTACCTTCTTGTTTTTACTGAGAAAAATACAACAAAGATTCTAGAGAATCTAGCTTAACAGCCAAATCAAGAATATTTCGTATCATAATTCACCCTAAACCCCATACGAAGAATGGTATAGAGAAAGCGGAGGTAAGGAAGTTGAACGAATGATCAAATAGAGGAGAGAGATAAACAGCAGAAGAAAAGGATGGATACGCATAATGGCACCAGTCCGTCGCTGCAGTGGCAAGTTTTGAGGACTAAAGAGACATAGCCCACCCATTAAGGTTGCCATCTGCGTTATCCTAGCTACCCAAGGTCTTTCGGATACCCTAGTTGGAACCTGGAAAGCCTTTCCGATGCCCCAATCCTACTCCCGATCTTTCTCCCCAAGTAATCATAAACAGATACTTCGATTGCTTCGAAGTCACTACCCTCACTATTTTCGTCAGCCTTTGTTGGAACAGAGATAGCTGGTCATAGTGGCCCCTCTCCCTCAAACCAACGATCTTGAATTCTGAATTTGCAGGACTGACAAGGTCCTTGCACTCTTACTCTCCCAGAATACGGTTATTATTGAAAATAATAACTTGATCTGGTTTTCTCTTTCCAGAACTGGTGTAGAAGTCAAATAGTGAGTCCACGACTTGCCATCAGCAACGCAAGGACCTAATCTTCCATGAAACACATGGATCCCCGCTATCCATCTATTCCGGTAGCATAAAGGTGTACCCAAAACCTTCGTTGTCATTTTGATGGACCCAAATGAACGGGAACCTGCCCGGTTTGTTACAAAGTGCGACTTAGGTCACCTGGTCAAGGTTGAGCATCAGAGACCAGCAGGTGTATTGTAACCCCTCCTTGACCCCACGATGGAAGAACTACAGAAAGGTCTCTTGATGGAATGGAGCATAAAACCCGGAACAGTACTGTTCAGCTCTTCGAAATCCGATGGAGCAACCACACCGAAGATGAAGCTAAGTGGGAAACATGAAGATTGGCTCAGGACCGACCTCCCATCCTTGTTTGCCGAACGATAGAGATCTCGGGTCGAGATCTTCTTAAGGGGGGGTAGGTCTTGTAATACCCAAATTCGACGACTAGGTTTTCGCCCTTCATTCATGCATACATGTCATCATCTTCATGCATAAACACCCACGCACACACACCTTATTTAAACTAAGATAAAGTACGATGAAACTATATAGAATATGTACATATCTCATCCTCGATGGATAAAGTTGCAAACACCAATCAATTTATTTGAAGTGTCAGATAACTTTTATAACCCTAGTAGGTGGAAGGATACGTGGTTTCCCTCCGATGGGTCACCCCTTCTAACCTTCCCTCTCTCTTCTCCCCGGATTCCTCACCTGAACACCCACTGGGTTCACTAACTTAATTTAGGACTTAAAAGAAATCGAATTGTAGAAGAGGACAAAGATTGGAACCAAGCAAATGATGTGAGGTCCCTAAGGACGAAACCTTCCCCAAAACTTCACATCTAGCGTTATAGATACAAACCCTAATTCCACACAAGAATGTGGAAGTTATAAAGGACCGCAGGACCCAATTGCGATCCGAATACAATTTAGGTCAAAACATCTCCCCGAACATTTCAAACCCTACAATAAGGCCCCACATGCCCTCTTGAACACCCTGGAGAAATTTAACAATTCTTAGAAGCCCAAAGGACCTAATTGCAATTCTAAATTAAACTTAGGTCAAAAGATGGGATTGAATTAAAACCTAGCTCAAAACATACCCAAACCACTCCAAACTTCTACAGTAGGTCCGCCAAAATGTTTCAAACCTCCCCTCAAAATTTCAGGATTTTTGGATTTAAAATTGGACATAAAATGACATCAAAACTGGTCCTGCTGTCGCGGGGTGTTCGCGGCAATATCCATTTGTTATAGGATTGTCGGGGATGCGTGTATGGAAGATCTAGGCGGTGCACACAAGAAATTTACCCAGGTTCAGGCTCTCCAAGGATGGAGATAATACCCTACTCCTGCTGAATATATTTGATGATCTTGCGTGAAAAAAGAGAGTACAGGAGGTTGAAGAAGATTGCTTGAAAGCTAAAGCCTCTTGAGAATGTAGAATCTAGAGTCCAGCCCCCTTCTGCATGGAGGGCTCGGCCTTATATAGGCCCGCGCCTCAGCCGACTCGGTCACTCGGCTGAACTACAGTTACTGTCCTAATTAACTGACATTTATATCTTGTAACCGTCCGAGTAACACCAGTCTTCATGCCGGCTGGAACGTATGCCTTGATGAGCTGTAACGCCTGTCTTAATGGCAGCCAGACGTTGTACCATGGCAGGCTGTTCTTGGGCCCTTGTCCGAATAGGCCTTTGCGAAGTTGTTGGGCTTGCATCCGAATGGGCCTTGCCAGGCTTGCTGGGCCGACTCGAGTTATTAGGCCTACCCGGTTGGGCTTCCCTCGTCAGTAGCCCCCGAGTACTTTGAGGTCTTGACACGGATGCCGAGTGGCGAGCTAGTCGTTTGTGCCCGAATTGCGAGTGGAGAGACCTTGATGGACTCCTGCAATACCTGAAAAGTAGGTTAAATATGTGCTAAGTATTAAGAACTCAATGATACCCGTATTTTCCGACTGAGGAAATCGGCTTGTGGCCTTCCGGGAGGCGTATCATGAATTCCGAGTGAATCCGAAGTAACGTCTGGCTTATCCGAATGAACGGTTACCATCTTGTGCCCGCAGGGGGGGACGCCCTCGATTTTCAACTTCGGAACCGAGTCCTCAAACTCCGACACTGGTCCCTGAATTAGTGAGCCATTTTGCGCCGCTGTGGCATTCGGCTCAGATTCAAGGATCCTGTTATTCCGCTGTGGATGCCGGATTCGTCCTTAGCTTGGGTGTTGCCGAGTGACCTGGAAACCCTGTTGGGTCGGTCATCAGCACCCTTTTCGCAGAGCTAGTCTGCTTCCGAGTTTGGCGGCTTGTGCGCCTCGGAATTACTTGATAAAGTCGGATGATCTGTGACGTGTCCCAGGGGGCTATGCCGACTGTTGAGTCGTCACCCGAGCACCCCCGACTCTGATTGAGTCGGACTCGGTTTTAAGCCGACTGGTGCCACAGCATTGTTTTGTCCGAGACGTCGTATCAGCATTTAATGCGCGCAGCCGGTTGGGCAGAGTGTTCGCAGCGCCATGATTTCGCCTCGAGTCACGCGCGAAGCGTGCCCGCGACATGCGCTGCTGCTCTGATTTCGCGCGCGGTCCGAGGCGACGGCTCATCATGTCTGCACTCGAATCACGCAAACGACGCGCGCGAGACGAGGGCTGACGTAATGTTAGCCGGTCACGTCGCCTGGAACTCCGCGTCGTGGCGAAAAAGGCGCCCGAATTCCGCGGGTTCGCGCGCGCGGGACGGCGGTTGCCTCGGTAGTTTCCCGCCACGTCAGACGCACGACCGCCGGCGGTTGGACTCCTTTGTCTATAAAAGGGGACCGCGGAGGCGTCGACATTCTCATCTGCTTTTGCCTTCGTCTTCCTCGCGTCCAAAGCTCTCGCTTCAAAAGCTCCGCCACCGCACACTCGAGAAGAAACCCGCTCGCCGTCGTCACCCACCATCCGGCGACCATGTCTCGCGCCGCCAGCAAGGGCAAGAAGGCCGCCGTCTCCGCTTCCTCCTCCGCCGCCGACGCATGGAATAAAGGGGATTGGATCCCCTCGGTCATCATCGACGAGCTCTTGATCGAGTTCGCCCGCAAGGGCATGCTGCCGCCGCGGACTATCTGCAACTGGCGGGCGCCGTACAAGGAGAAGAAGCCCGCTCCACATGAGCACGAGCGGGTGATGCTCGTTCCATTCATGGAACGGGGACTTAAGCTGCCGCCGCACGACTTCTTGCGCGGTTTGCTATTCTTCTACGGCCTGCAACTTCACCACTTGAGCCCCAATGGCATTCTGCACATCGCGTGTTTCATCACGCTGTGCGAATGCTACTTGGGAACTCAGCCGCACTGGGGACTTTGGAAGAAGATCTTCACTGTCAAGGCGCAGCCCATCAAGGCCGGCGGCCGACTGGCAGTTTGCGGGGGAGTTAGCATTCAAGTCAAACCCGGCACCGGGTACTTCAAGATGCAATTTCCGGACACCATCCGGAGATGGCAGGATGGGTGGTTCTACTGCCCGGACGAACGCACGCCGACTGGCCATGATGGTCTACCCCCATACACTGAAGACCCTCCTGTCTGGGTGAAGCGCTGGAGCACCAAGCCGTCCAACGGGGAGATGCCTGAAGTCGACCGGCTCACGAAGAGGATCGCAAGACTCCAGAAGCAGGGTCTCACAGGCCCGGACATCATCGCCACCTGGTTGGTTCGGCGCATCCAGCCCCTTCAAGCCCGGGCGCACCCGATGTGGGAGTACTCGGGCCACCATGACTCGACAAGGGTCTCGTCCGAAGATCTTTCGGATGATGACTTCCTGGAGATTTTGAAGACCTTGACGAAAGAAAGAACAGGGCTCACTCGGTCGCCCCAAGTTCGTCCTTATTCTCGCGTCAACCCGGTCCCAGATGTAAGTAACTTATAATCCGAGTTAGGCTCTTGGTCTTTTTAACTTGCTTGCTTCTTCTAACGCCGAATTTTTCGACATTGCAGAATTATCTGAACTTCAACTCCATGCCGCCTCTCCCTGAGCAAGACTCGGCACCGGCAGCGCTGGAGGATGCCGAAGTCGAGGAAGAAACCCCCGAGGTCGGCAACCAAAGCAACTCGGACTCGGACTCCGAGTCCGGAGGGTCATACGAAATCTCCAAGCGGGGGCCGCGATGACGGTGCGTCCGGCTCTCAGGTCCCGGATGCTGGGACGGAGCCGGTTCGAACGGAACCGGCTGCCAAGCGGATCCGGACTGCCGCTACAGCTCCGGCTCCCGTGCAAGCCGCAGCTGCCAGTGGGGGGGCGCCGGCTTCAGCTCCTGCCCAAGCCACGCCTCCCAGCCGAGTGGCGCAGGTTCCAAAACCTGCCGCCAATCCGAAAAAGAAAACTATCCCCACCACAACCAGGTACGAGTCTTGCCTCATGCCCTAGGCGCTGTAGGTTTTCAAGGTATTGAAGTCGGTTTCTCTTTTGCTCCGCAGAGTCCAAAAGAAGTTCTCCGACAAAGGAGATGCTTCATCCGGTACGCCGACGGCTCCGACTCCAGTGCGGCTACCAGCGTCGGCTCCAGCACCGCCTCCGGCTGCAGCCGAGTCCAGCGTGCCAGCGCCAACCATCCCTGCCGCGGGGTCGGAGCCGGCCGCGGCTGCGGGAGTCACTACACCTCCGGCTGCAACGCTGCAACCGAGTTCCCCCATGCCTCAGCCTGCCGTGGTTGAGGATGAGGCCCCGGAGCCGGCTGCTGTAGCTGGGACCGACTCCTCTGAGCCGGCGGGTGAAGCCGAAGGACAACTCGTCACTGAGTTACCTTCAGTGACCGAGCCGCGCCAGCCTCCAGCTCCGACTCCCTCATCTCAAGTGCTGGTGCCGGCTTCTTCAAGTGACCTTGTCCCGGCGCTGCTGTTACCGAGTTGCAGCACGAGGGACTTGGCCAGTGCGGAGGAAGCTACGAACCGCGTCGCCGCCCTCAGCTCCAAGCTCAGGGATTTTGCCGACGCGGCTAAGTCCTTGGCGGACTCGGCCGAGGTTTTGGAGACCTCCGTCGGGGTAAGTGTCTTCAAATCTTCAAATTTTGTTTTATTTTCCAACACTGGGAGCACGTTCTGTGCACCCAGTGGGTGTAGCCCCCGAGTCTCTAGCCGACTGACTGAGTCGGCTTGAGACTTATAAATTCGGGTACTAACTTTTCCTTCACCAGGCTGCAATCCGACTGGGCGGAAACAACCCAGTCCTTATGGAAAGAAATGCCTCGTTGGAGAAGGCATTGGAGGAGGAGAAGGCGAAGAACCGGCAGCTCGAGGAGAAGCTTGCCGCCCTCAAGGGTAAGTGACCGAGTCTTCAACCTTTTCTCCTTGAAATTTTCGGTGCCATTGACTTTGCTGAGTCGGCAGACCTCGAAGCTGAAAATGCTCAACTCAAGAAAGAGGTGAACTCGAGGATCCCGGCTGCAACAGTCGCCCAACGACTCGACGCCAAAGCAGCCGAGTATGAGGACAAGGTGCGCGCTGCCAACAAGCTTAAGTCGGATTACGACAAGCTGGTGAAACAGTACGAACAGTCGCAGTCGGCGAACAAAAAGCTGCAAGCCTCCATCGACGACTTTTCCCGGCTGATGGACGAGTCGCAGAAGCGACACGAGGCAACCATCGCCGACTGGGAAAGGCGTGAGAGGGATCTCATTGGCGAACTTAAAAAAGCCAATGAAACTTTACTGGGTAAGCCCCCGAGTCTTTTGCTTCTTTCCTTTTGTATGATTCCTTGTCCATTTCCTTAGCAATAATTCGTTCTCAGAGGTTTGCCCAGAATCGGAGGAGCGAGCCCGGCAGGCGGCGCTCCGACTCCGCGCACTCTCTGACCCGGCCATATCGGTACTCGACGCACTCTGGACTCCGGAGATGATGGCCGAATGCGTCGTGACAGTGCAAGACCGGCTCCTCCAAGTCAAGAGCTTGGTGGACAACTTCAAGTCGGCTGCTCAAAACCTTTGTGTCAAGCTCTGGCCTGGAGAGGAGCCGAGTTCCAGCGTCTTCGCCCTCGCCGACAAGCTCTCACTGGGCCCGGCGGAAGTCGAAGAGTGGAAGGAGTCGGCCGCCCGCTCAGGAGCTGGTATGGCACTGGCCATGGTGCTGGCCCATCACCCGGACGCGGATGCTGACAGCATCTCCGCTGGTGCCCCCATCAACGAGGCAGGGCAGTCGGTCGACCCCATGGAGCTTCTTCCCCGAGTCCGCGCCGCCGCCAGCCGGATTGCTAGCTTCTCCGACCTGGAGGAGCGCGTTGAAGCCACTCCAGAGGAATAAAAGATCATAATGTATTATCTCTCGGTATGCCGAGTAAGAAATTGTAAAAACTTTTGCAATGAATGAAGATGCTTTTTGGTCCATTTTATTGGTTTGCGCGAGTTACTTGAGTCGTCCGCATTTGTTTTTCACGCCGAGTCGGATCCTTTCGCGTGCAGGCCGACCTTTAGCTTTTGCTCTTGCCAACCGGACAGCCGGGTTGCGACTGTAGTTGGGGACGAAGAGTGGGCCTTAGGTACCGTACACGTTTACTTAGACGCTCGTGTAGAAACAAAGCTAGGAAACTCGAAATAACTTGCGCCGAGTGAGAGATCACCCAGTGGGTGGCTTCCGGGTGTTGCCCGAAAGGAAGCCACTCGGTTTTATTTGACTTAGCCCCCGGGAATTGCCCATAGGTAGCGTAGTCGGAAAATGAAAAATGCTCCCGAGTGCCGCTCGAAGGAAACAAGTTTTTATTCATAATGAAATAATGGACTATTTTGAAGTACAAAGTTTAAGTGTAGAAGGGACGCAGCTGTGCAATGTTCCACGTCCGTTCTGTGACTGCGCCGGTTGCCGGGTCCTCCAGTCGGTACGCGCCGTTGTGAAGCACCTGGTTGACGATGAATGGCCCCTCCCAAGGTGGAGACAACTTGTGCATGCCAGCCTTGTCTTGAATGAGTCGGAGGACCAGATCTCCTTTGTTGAAGGCGCGGCCCCGGACTTGCCGACTGTGATATCGGCGCAGATTCTGCTGGTAAATAGCGGAGCGAGCAAGGGCAAGCTCCCGCGCTTCTTCGAGGAGATCAAGATCGTCTTGCCGGGACAACTCGGCATCCTTCTCCACGTATGCTGCGACCCGTGGGGAGTCATGGAGGATGTCACTCGGCAGGACGGCTTCAGCTCCATAAACCATGAAGAAAGGCGTGTAACCAGTCGACCGGTTTGGAGTCGTCCGCAGACTCCACAGGACAGACGGGAGCTCGTCAATCCAGGAGCCGGCAGCCCGCTGCAACGGGACTAATAACCGGGGCTTGATGCCTTGAAGAATGAGCGCGTTGGATCGTTCGACTTGGCCGTTGGACTGCGGATGAGCCACGGAAGCAAAGTCTATTCGGATCCCATGATCCCGACAAAATTGGCGAAAAACTTCGGCGGCGAAGTTCGAGCCATTGTCAGTGATGATGCTGTGAGGAATGCCGAATCGGAAAATTACTCCCTTCACGAAATTGACGGCAGTCGGGCCGTCGAGCTTCATGATTGGCTTAGCCTCAATCCACTTTGTAAACTTGTCGACTGCCACAAGGAGATGAGTGAAACCTCCTCGGGCTTTCTTCAGTGGGCCCACCATGTCGAGTCCCCACACGGCAAAGGGCCATGTGATGGGGATTGTCTTGAGCGCAGTAGCCGGCACGTGCGACTGGCGAGCATGTCTTTGACACCCTTCGCACGTACGAACGAGGTCTTCGGCATCAGTATGCGCTGTGAGCCAGAAGAATCCGTGTCGAAAAGCTTTAGCGACCAAAGCCCTTGATGAAGCATGGTGGCCGCAGAGTCCCGAGTGAATTTCCTTGAGCAATGTACGACCTTCTTCCGGTGAAATGCAACGCTGGAAAATTCCAGTGGTGCTACGCTTGTAAAGTTCACCATTGATAATAGTGTATGACCGAGCCCGGCGCACGATGCGACGTGCCTCAGTCGGATCCTCCGGTAGCTCTTTATGCAAGAGGTACGCGAGGAATGGCTGGGCCCAGGAAGGAATGACCGCTAAGACTTCTTCTTGAGTCGGTTGAACCGGGTCTGGATGCGACGACCCGGCTTCAGATGACTCGGCAGCTGACTCCATCTTGACGGATGGCTGGAAGAGCTGCTGGAGGAAAACACCCGGCGGCACTTTTTCTCGAGCAGAACCAATTCTAGCAAGGGAGTCGGCAGCTTCGTTATCTGCCCGGCGAACATGGTGAAGCTCGAGGCCGTCAAAGCGTTCTTCCAGCCGGCGAACGGCTGCGCAGTATGCTGCCATGGTTGGATCTTTGGTGTCCCAAGTCTTCATTACTTGTTGCACCACAAGATCCGAGTCGCCGCGGCAAAGAAGTCGGCGAATGCCGAGTGAAACTGCAATGCGTAAGCCGTGCAGTAACGCCTCGTATTCTGCGACGTTGTTGGAAGCAGCGAAGTGAATCTGCAACACGTAATTCAACTTGTCGCCTTGGGAGAAATTAACACGACTCCAGCCCCCGTGCCCGCAAGCATCTTCGATCCGTCAAAGTACATGATCCAGTGCTCAAGGTGAAGCTGAGTCGGGTGGGACTGGCTCTCAGTCCACTCAACGATGAAATCTGCCAGAGCTTGCGACTTGATGGCCTTGCGGGGCTCGTAGCTGATGTCGTGCGGCATGAGTTCTATCGCCCACTTAGCGACTCGGCCCGTGGCATCCCGATTGTTGATGATATCAGACAAAGGGGCATGACTCACCACGGTAACCGAGTGGGCCTGGAAATAGTGCACCAGCTTCCGAGTCGCCAGAAACACACCGTAAACGAGCTTCTGGTAATGCGGGTAGCGCTGCTTCGACTCGGAAAGCACTTCGCTGACATAGTAGACGGGTCGTTGCACCTTTTGAACTCGGCCTTCTTCTGATCGTTCCACTACTAGCACAATGCTAACCACTTGATTCGTGGCAGCGATGTACAACAGCATGGGTTCACCCTCCATTGGTGCAGCAAGGACTGGAGGTGTTGACAGGAGACGCTTGAGATCTTCGAAGGCTTGCTGAGCTTCATCCGTCCACTGGAAAGAGTCGGATTTCTTGAGAAGTCGGTAAAAAGGCAAGGCCTTCTCACCGAGTCGGGCTATGAACCGACTTAGAGCAGCAATGCACCCGGTTAGGCGCTGGACTGCCTTCAAGTCCTTTGGCTTGCCCATTTTGATGATGGCATCAAGTTTATCCGGGTTCGCTTCGATCCCTCGCTCGGAAACGATGAAGCCGAGTAACTTGCCAGCCGGAACCCCGAAGACGCACTTCTCCGGGTTAAGCTTCATGTCGAACCTCCTGAGATTGGCAAAAGTCTCGGCCAAGTCGGTCAAGAGATCCGCGTTCTTCTTGGACTTCACCACTATGTCATCGACATATGCCTGGACATTTCTACCTATCTGGTCGTGTAAACACTTTTGCATACAGCGTTGATATGTAGCACCAGCATTTTTCAAACCAAAAGGCATCGTGATGTAGCAGAAAGCCCCAAACGGGGTGATGAAAGAAGTTTTTATTTGATCAGACTCTTTCATCTTAATCTGGTGGTAGCCTGAATAGGCATCCAGAAAACATAAGCGTTCACAACCGGCCGTAGAGTCAACAACTTGATCAATACGGGGTAAAGCGAACGGATCCTTGGGGCATGCTTTGTTTAAGGATGTGTAGTCCACACACATGCGCCAAGTTTTGTTCTTCTTAAGAACCAGGACCGGGTTAGCTAACCAGTCCGGGTGAAAAACTTCTTTGATGAACCCGGCGGCGAGGAGTCGGGCGATTTCTTCTCCGATTGCTTTGCGTCGGTCTTCAGCGAAGCGACGGAGAGACTGCTTCACCGGCTTTGCGTCCTTGGCGACGTTGAGGGAGTGCTCGGCGAACTTCCTTGGAACACCCGGCATGTCAGAGGGCTTCCATGCGAAGATGTTCCAATTCTCACGAAGGAAGTCGATGAGCGCGCCTTCCTATTTGGCCTCAAGGTCAGTCCCGATGTGGACCGTCTTGGACGGGTCCTCGGGATGGACCTGGACACGTTTCGTGTCCTTGGCCGACTGGAAGGTGGACTCTGTTGCCGCCTTCTTGCTGGGTGGCGGTTGATCCGAGTTGGTGGAAGCTTGAATGTTCTCCAACTCCTGAGCCGCGATAAGGGACTCGGCTATGTCCGCACTGGCGAGATCGCACTCGTTTGAGCGCTCAAAGTCGCCAGTGATGGTAATAACGCCTTTGGGACCCGGCATCTTCAGCTTCAGGTACGTGTAACATGGCCTAGCCATAAATTTGGCATAGGCCGGCCGGCCAAAGATCGCATGGTATGCGCTTTTAAAGCCGACTACCTCGAAGGCCAATGTCTCGACCCGGAAGTTGTTCGGCTCACCGAACACGACTTCCAGGGAGATTTGACCCAGAGGCCTGGCGCACTTCCCAGGAACTATTCCATGGAAAGAAATGTTACTGGGGCGAAGTTGGGTCTCCGACACTTGCATCCTCTTCAGGGTATCGACGAAGATGATGTTTATGCTGGAGCCCCCGTCCATCAGGACCTTGCGGAGCTTGAATCCTCCGACCTGAGGATCCACCACCAAAGGGTGCTTGCCCGGGTGGGGGATTCGGTCGGGGTGATCGAGTCGGCTGAAGCCGACTGGCACCTCGGACCAGTCCAGCCATTGTGGGACTGCTGGCATCGTCGCGTTGACCTCGCGACAACGCAGCTTCCGACCCCTCTTGGAGTCGGACCCTTGAAAAATCATGAGTACCCCCCTTTGAGGGGGATACTGTGCGGCGCCGGCTCCTGCAGCGGAGCCTCCTTCGCCATCGGCCTCTGGCTCGGGTTGTTTTTCCTCCCGCAAACGCTGCAGGAAGCTACAGTCCCGAGTCGAGTGCCCCGCCTTATATTTGGCGGTGCTATGGAACGAACAAGGCCCGTCGAGGATTTCCTCGAAGGTTAGCTTTGACGCCTTGCGCTGTTGCCAAGGGCGCTCCTGTTTTTGGCCAGCGTCGCCACGCTGGGGGCCACGCTCTGCGGCCGCAACCAGGTCGGCTCCGCTAACTCCGTCCCCGCCGCCTGCCTTCCGCTTCGGGGGGCGGTTTGTCTTCCCGCTTCCGACCTGAATCGGTGGGGACTTTGCGACTTGAGGACTCGGCTTTGGCTTTGCCTTTGTCCTCGTACCGCATCGCTTCTTCACCCGTCGCGTATTTGCTGGCGACTTCCATGAGCCGACCCATGGTCTGGATGTTTGACCGGGCCAACTTGTGTTTGAGGAGTTCGTATTTCACTCCCTGAGAAAAGGCCTGGATGGCCTGCATCTCGGTGACATCCTCAATCGAATTGCGCAGTCGGGTCCAGCGTTGGATGTAATCGCGGACCGACTCGCCCTTTTCCTGGACGCAGAGCCACAGGTCTTGGGCGTTCCCAGGGCGCTTGTACGTGCCCTCAAAGTTTTGATGAAGGCCTCTTGGAGGTCCCTCCAATCATAGATGCTATCTTCGGGCAGGCTGTTAAGCCATGCCCGAGCCGACCCTTCCAGCATCAGGGGTAGGCTTCGGAGGGCGACACGCTCGTTGCCTCCTCCTATGTTGCATGCGACTAAGTAGTCGGCAAGCCAAGTTTCCGGCTTGGCTGTGCCATCATACTTGTCGATGCCACTGGCAATTCGGAACCGATCCGGGAAAGGCTCGCCTCGAATCCGCCTGCTGAAGCAAAGCGGACCGGTGGAGGCAGAGCTGCCCGGCTGGTTGACTTCGCCGGCGCGTCGCTCAGCCCGCACCCGGGCTGCCCGCCGTCCCTCGATGTCATCGCGGGCATCGCGGGCATCGTTCGCTCGAAGAGAGCCGGCTCGCCGCCGCTCAGCCTGGAGCCGGTTAATCTCCCGGCGAGCGTCGGGCCGGTTCGTGGATCGACTCGGTTGGGACGATCCGACTGTGACGGGGCGATTCGGAGCTCCTGAGGGCCGACTCCGAGTCTCTTGGGAAGCCAGCCGGTTGCTAACCGACCCGGCTTCGTTTTGTTGTTCCACCGCCGTCTTCATCAGAGTGATGACTCGGCGGTGGATTTCCGCCGCGGGGCCGTCTGCTGGAGGTGGCAATGAGTCGGCCAGCGCGGTGGCCGCGAAAAGGTTCTGGGCCGGTGTTTGATAGACAAGGACACCGTCCTGTTGCCGTCCGAAAAGTGGGGCCCGAGTAGCCCGACTCTTCCGGGCGGCCGAAGAAGTTCGCCGGTTCGCGCGGCTGCGCGAACCGTGTGGGTCATTCGGTTGTCGATCTTGCTGTTCGAGTGCCACCCGCTCTTGATCGAGGCGTGCTCGTTCTGCAAGGAGGGCTTGCCGAGAAGCCTCCAAGGCCCTCTCGGCATCCGATTGTCCGTTGATAGGCGTATGCAGGTGCTCATGGGCTGCCCTGGCTGCCGCTGCTGCAGACGTTCCCGCATCCTCTGCGGCGCCATCCCCAACCACATACACCTCAGCGGAGGCGGTATGGCTGTGCGAACTCTCGTCACCCTCGGATTCGGACCCCAGGATGGAGAGGAGAGATTCGGCGCCCACCATGGCGACGAACCTGAAATATTCCTCACCCTTGCCCGAGGCTGGAGGAGATCCGAGCCGGAGCTCAGGCTCCACCTCCACGGTAAGGCACGGGCGCGGATCTTGGAGATGTAATTGGCCGAAAGCGTCGGACAAGAAGTGAAGGCCGCCGAAGATGAACTCCGAGCCTTCAGGATGTACGACAGGCGACATGTTGCCGATGATGAGCTTGTCACCGGTCGATGGAGAAGATCCCGCCTGGATCGTAGCTCCAAAGCACGCCGCCCCTACCTGGCGCGCCAACTGTCGCGGGGTGTTCGCGGCAATATCCATTTGTTATAGGATTGTCGGGGATGCGTGTATGGAAGATCTAGGCGGTGCACACAAGAAATTTACCCAGGTTCAGGCTCTCCAAGGATGGAGATAATACCCTACTCCTGCTGAATATATTTGATGATCTTGCGTGAAAAAAGAGAGTACAGGAGGTTGAAGAAGATTGCTTGAAAGCTAAAGCCTCTTGAGAATGTAGAATCTAGAGTCCAGCCCCCTTCTGCATGGAGGGCTCGGCCTTATATAGGCCCGCGCCTCAGCCGACTCGGTCACTCGGCTGAACTACAGTTACTGTCCTAATTAACTGACATTTATATCTTGTAACCGTCCGAGTAACACCAGTCTTCATGCCGGCTGGAACGTATGCCTTGATGAGCTGTAACGCCTGTCTTAATGGCAGCCAGACGTTGTACCATGGCAGGCTGTTCTTGGGCCCTTGTCCGAATAGGCCTTTGCGAAGTTGTTGGGCTTGCATCCGAATGGGCCTTGCCAGGCTTGCTGGGCCGAGTTATTAGGCCTACCCGGTTGGGCTTCCCTCGTCACCTGCTGTTAAAGAATTCAAAAAGAAAATAAAAACCCTAGCTGTCTCGGGCCGAACCCCACTCGGCCCGCCAAATCCGCCAGCCCAGCCCACCTAATTCCGCCGGCCTCCCCTTTCTCTCTCTTTCGCACGGGCCAGCCCCGTCAGCCTCTCCCTCCTCTCTTCCCCGTCGCCCGGGCCCGCCTGTCAGGACCCTCCGCCCACGTCTCCGCCGCCCGTTCGCCTCGGTGGCCGGTGCGCCGCTCCGACAAGCCACCTTCCGACCGGGCCGCCGTATTTATTGCCCCGCTCGGACCGCAAGTAATACCCAATTGTAACGACGTGGGTATTTGACTCGCATGCATGCATACATGGCATCATCCCGCACCATCTCGTTTAAACCCGAAAAGGATATAATTGTAATTTATAGAATATGTTAATATCTCATCCTCGGTGGATATTTATACAAACACCAATCAACTTATTCGAAGTAGTTGAATTGAAAATGTCATTAATGAGGGTGGTGGAAGTCATCGAGCACTTCGGTGAATCCCCGTCCCTAAACCTAAAACCCTAAGGAGCTGGAATTAGGGTTTCGACGATAGAACAAATTTCAATGGATGCCAACCTCCCAAATTTCACAAATCAGTTCAAAAGTGGAAACCCTAGCCCCTTGCTAAGTTTCAAGATTTTTGAAGTAGTCGAAACCTAGTTTCTGCTCAAAACCCTAACTCGGACCCTAATTCAAATTTGAACTAGAGACTAGGTCAAATCCTGTCCAAATTGGTTTAAATTCTCACAGTAGCTCAACAATAATATTTGGAACCCCCTGTAAAAATTTCAGGATATTTGGAGATCAATTGACACATAAAATAATGAAGGGAGTAACACTGATTAAAAGAAAAACAAATAGAAAACCAAAACCCTAGCTACTCGGGCCGACAGCCCACTCGGCCGGCCCAGTCGGCCAGCCCATTTTCTCCCGCGCGCGCCCCGCGCCTCCCCTCTCCCGCTGACAGGGCGGCCCCGCACGTCAGCCCCTCCCCCTCTACTGCCGCTGCTCGGGCCCGCCTGCCAGATCCGTCCCCTCCACGTCGCCGCCGGCCAGAGGCCGAGCGGGGCGGCGCCTGTCGTTCCGACCAGCCCCGCCGCCCTATAAAGCCGCCTCTCCGACAGCCTCCTTCCCCCTCTCCTCTCGTGCCAGAACCCTAACCCTATTCCCCTTCTTTCTCACCGAGTTCCTCCAACCACCGCCTCCTTCCCGAGCTCCGGCGTCTGCTCCGACGAGCAATTACCGTCGGTAGGGTGCTCCCCGAGCTCCTCCGACCACTCCCTGAGCTCCCTCTCCTCTCTGGCTAACCCCCTGCTCCTCCATTTTGTAGATCCGCCCCCTGGGAGCTCCTCGTCGCCTCGGTCTTCTCCGCCTTCTTCCCCAGCCCCGACCACAGCTCCGGTGAGCTCTCGCCTTGGCTCCAGAGGCCCCCGCGTCCCATCTTCTAGCTCCAAAGGACCCACTCCTCTCCCTTAACCTCCCCATCCCCTTTTCCTTGCAGCTCCGAGCCCGGAACGCCCCCGACGCCGACGACCCGAAGCCCTCGCCGCCGGTCCTCGTCGCCGACCCCCTTCCCGGCCTCCTCCTTCCTCCCAAGCAACCGAAGCCTCCTCGGGGTGAGCCACTGATCCTCCCCGGCGTTTCCCCGAGCCCAACCCAGCCCCGGAGCAAGCTCCGGTGAGCTCTCCGGCGAGCCCCCCGCCGCCTGGACCTCGCCTCCGGCCGACCCCGCGTGAGAGAGAGAGAGAGATCAGAGGAGAGCCACGTGGCCTCCTCTGATTTGCCCCGAGAGCCCGGTCAGCTGCTGACTGGGAGTCCCTGCCCAGTCAGCACTGCCCCGGAGACCCCACCTGTCAGTTGGGGCGGTTTATGTGTTGAGGTTTTGATGTGAGCTGAGGCTGGGTACGCGTAGGGTTTGCGGGTTAGGGTTGGGTAGCCTTCGGGTAGATCTAGCATTTAGGGTTTTGAACTGTTTAGGGTAATTTTTGGTTTAAAATTCAAACAGCCATAACTTTTAAACCACTCATCCAAATTTGACAAACTTTATATGGTTGGAAAGCTTATGAAATTCTCTACAATATGGCTGAATCAAAAATTAATTTTGAGCACATGCACACACTGATATCTAGGGTTGTTGTTTAGCCTCCGTCGAGGGTCGATAAACCCTAACTTCGCGGCCCTAACTCCAATTTCGACAAGCTGTACAGTTTTGGAATCCTTACGAGAATTCCTATGACTTGTAGCAACTAGATATCCATTAGGAACACATGCATGGTATGACCTCGTAGGATGCAAGTTGTTTAGTTTCTCTTATCGTCGTTCGTCGTAAAACCCTAACTCGACAATTAAAGCCATAGTTGCCTTGAAACCGTGACTTGTATTACTTGTGTTATACTAACCTAACCAGCACCTTGCCATGCCCTGCCATCGATACTATTAACCCTAAATCACCGTATCCTCGCATAAAATGACATGCATGCGCATTTAGGGTTTTTGCACAACTTCTATTAACTCACCCTAAGAGATTGGACTACTATAGGTTTCAACCGTCCTTAAGCCATTACAATAATGCATATCTAGCATTGTACCTCATGCATACATGCTGAACCTTAATATTTTCTTTATCGTTTCTTTTCCGGTTCCTCGTATTGCTTATAAAAGAATCTGAAGAGGAAGACCACCAGGCTTACAGCTCCCCGCAAGACCAGGAACAACCCGAATCAGGCAAGCAGAGCTTGTTGCATCTTTACCTTCCGTACTCTTGTGTATGCCCTTGTTATATGTGCTATGTGTATGAATGTTTATCTGTGAATCGTCGCAAAGTTGCGTACACTAGCATGTGTAGGATGTGTCTTACGTCGAGAACATCTGATGGCTCTTCAACTAAATGGTTAAGTGAGTTGTGAGAGCCGAGGGCGTGCACAATGGGTACGGTTGGTGTTCATCGTAGTTTGATGGCGACCCAGGAGTAAGTAGAGTTTTGTCGTCACACCAACCCTATCTTCAACGTGTCACCATCCCTTATCATACGTGGACGCTAGCGAGAACCAACACTGAGGATAGTTGGGGTAAGCCTCCATGCACTTTGGAGGCTCGCTACCTCCAAACTGTTATGCACTCACTATGCCTGCAGGGGTTGAGTTGTCGGTAGTGGTCCGAGAGAGATTAAAATGAATCTTTGAGGACTGGATCAATTTGGATTGGATTTAGGGGCTGCCCTAATTGAATTGGATGATGTTCAATGGATTGATTTGGATTTGGACTCATGGGCTGTCCCAATGGATTTGGATCTGATGATTTGATCTCGTGGTAAATTGGTTGTGATATGGTTGTGTTCTGAGTTAATCTAGTCTGTCTCTACTTCACTTTATTACTGTTATGTCCTTAACTCGTATATTGTTACTCTGAGAAGCATTCATGTTTAATTGTTGTTGCACTAGTATGAGTAGGACATTTAATCAAGCACGAATAAGTCTTGCGAGTACGTTCGTACTCACCTAGGTTATTCCTAGAGCTTGCAGGTGAGCCGGTGGTCGAAGATTATTTTGATGATGCCTGAACTTGTGTTTCCTCGGTAGTGTTCGACTCATGGGATGGGTTGTCGCTTTTGTTCAGCGGTCATCGTGCCGCTGTGGGACTCAGTTACTGTTCTTCCGCTGCCGTTTAATTACTCCGTACTCGGATATGTTTTCGGATATAACCGACTGATGTAATATGTTGTCCCATCGTGGACTGTTATTAGTAATATCGTATTATAGAGCTTTGTGATGATATCCGAGTTGTTAAGATCAGGCTGCCCCTGCACAATGTGTGAATGATATGAAGTGTACGGGTATGCCGTGAAGAGTCGAAGCCGTACCTTGTTCTACTAAGTCGAGCAGGCGTTGGTTGAGTGACCCACTGGCTGAGATGCTGTGCCAGCCAGGCAGGGTGTGGGCGTGTTCTACCGGGCTTTCGAGCGACCCACTAGCCTCCGAGCTAGGTTAGGGTGTGGGTAGAACTGCCGGGCTCCTCCGACCTTGTTTGTCGTGGTAGGATTCGGGAACGACTTTGAACCTTCACCGGGTCATGGAATCGTATGTGGTTCTGGGAAGATTGGTCGCTTCCGGCCGGCTCGCACGTGGCGGGTGTCGGATCGTTCCGCTTTGGTGCGTACGGCGCAGGTACCGTGCCACCGGGCTGACGAGTCCTTCGGTCCTTGGCGACTTCGTGTTCCCTTAATCATATGCAATTCTGGGTCCGTGACACCGCAGCTCCGTTCCCCACCCCCACTGCCCAAAACCCTAGGGTTAGTTCGTTCCCCGCGCTGGCGCCCTAGCTCCCCTTGCTCCCCGTCGTCCCCAACTCCGGTCCCGAGCTCCGGCGAGGAATTCCTCGCTCTCCGTTGAGCCTCCGACCTCCCCGGCTTGCTCCTAAGTAGCTCCTCCTCCTTCTTCACCTTCCTCCCCTCTCTGTTCTGCAGGTCTGTCACCCGAGCTCTCCCCTCCGCCGCTTTCTCCCCCAACTCCGGCCTCGGCTCCGGCGAAGGATTTTCGAGCCTCCGGTGAGCCCCCCTGCCGCTGTCTAGCTTCCGAGCACCCCTCTTCTCCCTCCTTCACCTTTTCTTTTTCCCTTTGGCATAGATCTACCCCGGAGCTCCTCACCGGCAACCACCCGAGGCCCTCCTCCGCCGGTCATCGCCGCCAGCACGCCTCCAACCTCCCCAGCCCTCCAGAGCCCCTCCACCGGCTCCAGGGTGAGCTCCCTTAGCTCTTGCCACCTTCCCCAACCCCGGCCTTGCTTCCTAGCCAGGTCCGGCGAGCTCACCGGCGAAGCGCCGCCGCCCCGGCCCCTCCCTCCGGTCGGGGAGTGAGAGAGAGATGAGAGAGGGAGTATGAGCGACGTGGTGCGGCCTGGTTGGCTGGCTGAGCACAGTCAGCTGCTGACTGGGTCAAGCCGAGCCCAGTCAGCACTGCCACCGGGTCCCCCATGTCAGTGGGTGCAGCCAGAGAGAGTAGGATTAGAGAGAGATCTGGGGTAGTTCTTCTCGGGTACGCGTAGGAGGTTAGGAATGGCTTCGGGTAGAGTTGGGTGAGTTTAGCGTTTAGATCTGGCGCAGATTAGGGTTAGGGTTTGATTTAAAAATCCGCAGAAATACAAATGGGCATAACTTTTGAACCGTAAGCCGGATTTCAACAAATTTTATATATTCGGAAACCTCTCGAGATTTCCTACAACTTGGCTGGAACAAAACTTCAATTTGGGCACATGCACTGTAGGGTATTTTGAATCTAAAGATATTAGTACCGTCCGAGGTGATATCCGTCGATAAACCCTAATGCGACAACGGTAACTCCGATTCCGTCGATTTCAGTGGCATTAGAGTCATGTCCTCGCAAGCTTCGGAATATATCAACCCTTGGAATGTGATCACCTACTCCACCCCACCACCTTTAGCCCTAATACGAAACTACACAGGTTGGCACGCATGCACAATAGATTCGCAAGGTAACCCTAACACACTATAGTGTGAACGTTAACATGCACACTAGGTAGAACCAGGAGTTAAGTTCCACATTTGTCACTTAATAAAATACTCGTTAGTCCCTTTCTATCGCAGATCGGCACAAACTCTACTATATCTCATATCACATGATATTCTTCGACAAACCCTAATTTGATGAATAAAGCTCCGAATCGAACGATTTCAGTGGCGTTAGTTTCGTAATTCAGAGCACTATCTTACTACACAGGCTTTAGGTCATGACCATCCATAGTGAATAACAATCCTCAAACCCTAATACACCATCGCATGAAACTTGACATGCATGCATGATAGGACAACACTGAATTAAGAAATGCTCGATGCTCTAGCTTCTTAACATCGTTAGGTCACCTTAGAAATGCATACCTAGTGTAGCTCATCATGCATACATGCTGGTTTTTAAATATCCTTTTACTGTTATTTTTCGGTATCGCGTTTTGCTCGCTCCAGAGCCCGAAGCAGGAGATCACCCGGCTTACACCTCGGAGCAAGATCAGGAACCTGGTGATCAAGGCAAGCAGAGCTTGTTGCATCCTTGCATTGTTACTTATATGCTTTACTCGATTATATGTTGGTGTGTGGATCATTGCTTGGAATGTGTGGTTCAGTTCGGTAAAACTAGCATGTTAGGATGTGCTGCCAGTTGTGTCCAGCGATGGCTGGGAATTAATCCGGTTCCTCTAATAACCTGAACCTACTACAGTGAGATGTGAGAGCCGAAGGTGCGGGTACCCGATGAATACGGTTGGTATTTATCTGACGGTTGAAAGCGACTGGTGAATGTGGAGTGTTGTCGCCATACCATCCTGAGGTGATTTCATCGTGGTACTCCCCTTGTCACGCGTGGACGTCACCGGCATCGAGGCTGGGGTGTAGTTGAGGTAAGACTAAGACCCTTGGAGCCTTGCAACCTCCAAGGGATAAGGCACTCTTTACACTCAGGGTGATCGATTGCCGGTAACGATCCGAGGGATTAAGTGAATGTGTGTCATGTTGGCTCATTGTCAATGTTGCGATGTGGGCTGTCCCAAGTGAGTGGGAAATGGCAAGTGAGTGCCATGTTGCTTATTCATCGAGGTGTATAGTTGGCAAGTGAGTGCCTCTATACCCATGCATTGAGGTGTACACATGGCAAGTGAGTACCATCATGCCCATTCGTGGAGGTGTATGAATTCTGAACTGTGAGTTATTTTCCATGGTTAACCTCCTTCTGTCAATGAAATACTTGTATGTTTGTACCTTCCAGCTTGAGTTATGCCATGTTTAATTACTGCTATACTAGTATGTGTAGGACATCTAATCAAGCACGAATAAGTCTTGCGAGTACCTTTGTACTCACCTAGAATATTCCTAGATCATTGCAGGTGAGCCGGTGGTCGAGGACTTTTTCGACGACGCCTGAAATTGTGTTTTCCTTGGTTAGCTATCGACTCATGGGATTTTGATGACTTTTGGGCAGCAGTTGATGCGCCGCTGTAGATTTTGGGTCTTTTATTCCATTGTGGCTTGAATGCTCCAACCTTAATTATGTTTTCGGTTATCGCCGACTGATGTAATCACATAGTCCAATGTGGACAGTTAGTTTATTATCGTAATGTAGTGCTTTGTTGTGATATACAAGTTGTTATTCAGGCTGCTCATACACCGTGCGTGAATGATATGAAGTGTATGGGTATGCCGTGAAGAGTTAAAGTGTAAGTCCCAAATCTTGATTAAGGTTTATTGCATCTCATGCATACATGGCATCCCCTCCACCCCACACTTGTAAACTTTTGAAACAATGTATTGATGTATTGTCGAATACGTAAATATTTCATCCTCGGTGGGAATAGTTGCAAACACCAATCAATGTAATTAAAACTATAGAATATGTGCATATCTCATCCTTGAAAACTCAATTTGTGGAAATTAACACCAATCAATTTATTTGAAGTGTCGAACCTCGATAAAAGCCCTAATAAGGGGGTGGGTCCAGTGGGTCCCACCAGTGAATCCCCCTTTCCAACTTTCCCAACATTCACCACCTAAAAGTATTCCAAAACCCCCATGAAATCATAACTTGAATTGGATTTCCGAGGACAAACCCTAAAGTCCGAGAAACTAGGGTTTAGTAGATGGATAAGCTAGGTTGGTTGGAAATGCCTCAAATTTTGGAAATGGACATGAAATGGTGAATACTAGCCCCATACAAAGTTTGAGAATTTTTAAAGAACCCTACACCCTAGTCGCAGTTCAAATTGCCGATTAGGTCAAAACCCTAGAGTTGTACTGGACCCCTATTCAAATCAACTCCAATTGAGTTCAAACTTATACAGTAGCTCAAGAATAATATTATGAGGGCCTGGTAAAAATTTCAAGTCAATTGGAGAAGAAATTGTACATGAAATAACGAGAGGGGTGATCAGGGAATAAATAAAAAGAAAAAAGAATAAAACCTAAACCCTAACAGACCAGGCCGAGGCCTAACGGGCCGCCTCGGCCGGCCCAGCTACCCCGCGCGCGCACCCGCGCCCCTCCGCTCTCGCTGACAGCAGGGCCCCCACCGGTCAGCCTCTCCCTCTCTCACTGCCGCGCGCCCGGGCCCGCTTGCCAGGGTCGTCCCCTCCACGTCGCAGCCGACGAACGGCCGGAGTGGGCGGCGCCCTGACCTTCCGACCAGCGGTCCGAGCACCTCGCCGCCATATTTAAGCTGCCATCCCGACAGCCCTTTCCTCCTCCCCCTCCATTTCCTTTTCTGGAAAACCCTAGCGCCCCCTTTCTCCTTCTCCGAGCGTCGTCTTCAGTTCCGGCCGCCGTCTCCGACGAGCAATCCAGTGAGACTCGGTGAGCTTCAGCCCCTGTTGTTCCACCCCCGAGTCTCCCCTCAACCTTCCTCACTTCTTCCCCCATCTTATTCCTCAGATCCGCACCAGGAGCTCCCCCTTCACCGTCATCTTCTCCAGCTCCGACCAGAAGCTCCGGTGAGCTCGCACGCTGGTTCCAGTGCGCCCTAGCTCCCATTTCCTAGCCCTAACGCCTCCCCTCTTTCTCCTCTACCTCCCTGACCTCTTGTCTCTGCAGATCTGCGTCTGGAACCATCTCGCCACCGGTGACCCGAAGCTCTCACCGCCGGCCCTCGTCGCCGACCACGATTCCGACCTCCCCGACCCTCTCCGACCATCGAGACAACCTCGGGGTGAGATCCCGAGCCTTTTACAGTTGGTCCCGAGTAGATCCGTGCACCCCCGCGCCCTGGAGTCTAACTCCGGTGAGCCGCCGCCGTCGGGACCTCGCCGCCGGCCTCAGCTCAGTCGGGAACGAGAGAGAGAAGAAAGAGAGAGAGAAAGGGGTGGGCGCGTGGCGTGTTTTGGTTAGCTCCCGAGTAGCTGTCCGACTGACATGCGGCCCCCACTGCTGCTGACGTGGTTAAGTGGGTGGGTTCACCGGGTAGCTTTTCGGGTGCTCGTTATATTTGGCGAGTCTGCTGGGTAGGGTTCGGGTGTAGTTAGCAATTAGGGTTAGGGTTAGTTAGGGGCAGAATTGTGAATAAAAATTCAAATGCTCATAACTTTTAAACCACTCGGCCAAATTTGAATATTTTTATATATTTGGAATCCTTGTGAAAAACTCTACAAGATGGCTGAATCAAAATCTTAATTTGAGCACATGCACACACTGTTATCTAGGGTAGAAGTTTAGTGGTCGTCGAGGCCCCGTAAACCCTAGGTTTTCGACCCTAACTCCGATCTCGACAAATTGCACCTTTCTGGAATCCTTGTGAGGTGTTCTATAACATGGAACCACTAAAATCCCAGTAAGAGTACATGCATGATACATTTTAGGTGTTAACCCCTTATTCGTCGAGCCCCGTTAAACCTTAGGGTCGATCCACCATAACTTCTTGCCCGTAACTCCGAATGGAGTGATTCCAGCGGCGTTAGGTTAGTATTCCAGAGCACTTTCATGGCAAATAAGTTTGGCTTCATGCCTTTCCAACTTGAGTGAGAGTTTACAAACCCTAACTTGTATTCGATTAAGTATTTAGCTTGCATGTGCGTTAGGGCAAACCTAAGATGTTCACGAGACTATCGCGAGTCCTCTTCGCCAACCTAAACCTAACACCAGCACCTAATAATCATTTATTAGTTGCATTATCTTCATGCATACATGCTGGTTGTTCTGTGAGCACTTATTCCAAATACTCGATCTTCTTACACTAGACGTCGAAGAAGGAGACCCGCAAGCTCACGACTACACGCAAGACCAGGAGCAGTTCTACGAAGGCAAGCAGAGCTTGTTGCACTCTTTTATTATTCAATATCTGCTTATCTCGTCGTATGATGAATATGGTTATCTTGGTTATGAACTAGCATGCTAGGGTCTGTTTGGTGACATGTCAAATTGTGGTTGAAGTCAATTGAGATATTAAATATTTGAACCCATTTAAGTGAGATGTGAGAGTCGAAGGGAAAGTGGCCCATGGATAACCGTTGGTATCATTAAAGGAGCATGTTGCGACCAGAAGTAAGGAAGTGAGACCGTCGCGATACCAACCCTGAGGAGACTCCATGTGGTTAACTACTCTTGTCACACGTGGACGTTAGCGACAGCGATGCCGGGGTGTAGGTTGAGGCAACCCGAGTCCCTTGGGGCCTTGCAACCTCCAAGGGATAGGGCCCTGACTACACTCGGGATCGGCTGCCGGTGACGGTCCGAGAGATTAAAAATTGAGGTGTGGTGGTGATGGGACCCTGTCCATGCCCATAGCCGTTGCCCCATATTGGCCGTTGTGCCCCATATTGGCCGTTGTGCCCCATATTGGCCGTTGTGCCCCATATTGGCCGTTGTGCCCCATATTGTACATTGAGACTTACATGTGACATGAGGTTGCCATCACACCCCCTGGTAGAGATATTTTGGAAATGTTGGATTGTAGGACATATTCATATTTTGATGTGAGAGTGGTTGATGTAATTTGATCTTGTTACTTATATTCCCGCATCATGTTTAATCCCCGCTATACTAGTATGCTTAGGACATCTAATCAAGCACGATTAAGTCTTGCGAGTACTTTGTACTCACCTAGGGCTTTCCTAGATCATTGCAGGTGAGCCAGTGGTCGAGGAATTCTTCGACGATGTCTAGTTTGTTGGTCTGCCTTGGTTGGTTATTTGGTTCGGGGAACCTGTTTTGTTAAACTGTTAATCAGCGGCTCTCATGTCGCTGTGGGACACCTTTACTGTTTCCGCTGTTGCTTAAACTCCGTACTCGGATATGCTTTCAATATTGTAATAGCTAGTCCGATGTGGACAAATATCGTAGTTCTATTTCGTAGTGTTTTGTTGTGATATTCAAGTTGTTTTCCCAAGACTGCCCATATACCCTGCGTGTATGATATGAAGTATATGGGTTAGTCGTGAAGGACTACGGCCGTTCCTTGTGTTACTTTGTTGAGCGAGAACTCGGTTGAGTGACCCGCTGGCTGTGATGCTGTGCCGGCCAGGCAGGGTGTGGGTGGGTTCTACCGGGCTTTCGAGCGACCCACTAGCTTCGAGCTAGGTTAGGGTGTGGGTAGAACCGCCGGGCTCCTCCGACTCTACTCTGCACGGTAGCGTTCGTGAACGACTCTAGACCTTCACACGACCCGTGGAATTGAATGTGGCTCTGGGAAGCCCAGTCGCTTCCGGCCGGCTCGACCCACGGTGGGGTCGGGTGTCGGATCCCTCCACTGTGGTGCGTACGGCGCAGGTACCGTGCCACCCGGTCGACGGATGCCTTCGGTCCTTGGCGACTGTTCGTTCCCCTAGTCATATGCGATTCCGGGGCCGTGACATAAAGCCGTTCCTCTTTTTACTAAGTCGAGCAGGAATTGGTTGAGTGACCCGCTGGCTGAGATGCTGTGCCGGCCAGGCAGGGTGTGGGCGTGTTCTACCGGGCTTTCGAGCGACCCACTAGCTCCCGAGCTAGGTTAGGGTGTGGGTAGAATCGTCGGGCTCCTCCGATCTTGTTCTGCGTGGTAGAATTCGGGAACGACTCTGAATCTTCACCGGGTCAGGGAATCGTATGTGGTTTTGGGAAGTTTAGTCGCTTCCGGCCGGTTTGCGTTGGTCAGGTGTCGGATCACTCCGCCTCGGTGAGTACGGCACAAGTACCGTGCCACCAGGCTGACTGGTCCTTCGGCCCTTGGCGACCACTCGTTCCCTCAGTCATATGCAATTCCTGGGCCTGTGACACCGTAGGTATCTGGGACTCCTTAAACTAGGCAGTCAATCCCTATGTTTAAGGAAAGTGGAGTGCTACTCGGAGACGTGTCCATATCCATTTCGATATGGCATACCCTCTATATAAGGACCCCAAGGACCTTTGGAGAAGACAAGTTCAATAGATTCAAAAAGCATCTCTAGAATCACAATCAGAGATCCCGCTTCTGATTACTCAAGCCTTAGAAGATTAATCGCCTTTCGAGCAAGTAGAAGAGAAGATCTACCTCGACAACCACATCTGACTAGTTGTAGATCCGATCTAGGACTAGACACCCCCTCTTGTACCTTGTCTCGAGATCAATATATACCAATAGGATGTAGGACTATTATCCTAAGGGATGCCTGAACCAGTATAAATCGTGTTGTTAGTGGCTTGATTTGTGGGTCAGTTTACTCGAAACGATCTCCCCATCTCCTTTGTCTCTCCACGTACTCTGTAAGATCGTGTTTGTTGATTCCAGCAAATCACCATCAGTAATTTCGCCACAAGCAGCGGCACAGGCTGGCTTCTTGGACAAGTGGTTCTACGATAACTTCGCCTCTCCAACTGATCAAAAGCCAAGGCAGGACCGAGTCAACTTCAGCGATCTCTCACCTGGCAATGAGTCAGACAACGATATAAACCCATTCATGGACGAATATGCTAAAGCCTACGGGATTGATCTCCAATCCCAAGACTACCAGAGCGATCACATGAACGGTGCAAGTCCCATGTCTGGATTATCACCCACGTGCTATGAACATCTAGATGGCTGACAAAGCATGCCGAAAGCCTCATCTGATGGTAGATCCATGATGGATCTAGAGTACACCTCTAGCGGGCAATACCCCCAAGAGGTCCTCGTGATGGAAAACAGGTCACACGAGAACGGTGGAGGAGAGAGAAAAGAGATAGGGGACTGTTCTGAATAAGATAACCCACAAATCAGGCCACCGGCAAGATGATTTATATAGGTTCAAGCCTCCATTAGGATAATAGCCCTATGGCCTGATGGTATATATTGATCACGAGGCAAGGTACAAAAGGGGTTGTCTAGTCCTAGATGGGATCTACAACTAGTCGGAGGTGGTTGTCGAGGACGATCTTCTCTTCTACTTGCTCGGAAGGTGATTGATCTTCGAAGGCTTGTGTGTCTAAGCTTGCATGTCTACGTAATCTAGCTTGTCTAACTTGTCTTCTCCAGAGACCTTTGAGGTCCTTTTATAGAGTGTATGCCATATCGTAAGGGATATGGACACATCTCCGAGTAGGATTCCACTTTGCTTAAACGTCAGGATTGACTGCCTAGTTTAAGGAGTCCCGGATACCTACGGGTGCTTTCCTTATCAACATAGAGTCCCTCTCCGGGATACACTCCTTCCCGGATAGGCAGGATACTCCATAGTCATGGTGTATTTGTATACGGATGGTCATCGCATAGAGTAGTTGTCTACTAGTCATCGTCAAGCCCCCCATTAGTACATGAAATGAGACCAGGACAGATCAATGGAATCAACCTTGTCGGGGAAATCGTCTAACAAGATACACCTTTCTGTTGCCATGAGAACTCTCGAGTAGGATGAGCCATCTATCCGTGCTCTCGGTCATCCGAAGCTTCCTAGTCGGAAACCAAACGTCCTCGAGTAGCTTTCAGGAAGCTCTTGAGTAGTCCCGCGTCCGAATAGGTAGTCGCGGGAGTCTAACGGATGTAAGGGCCATGCCCATGACTCTTGCAATCCTGTTTATCTGAACTAGCAGGTTTTCCAAAATTTGAAATATCGTGGAGAGTTCACGTGGTGGTGAAAATCATTCCCTCTTTTTCTACAACTGTTGTGATGACGTGAGAAACCTAGGGCATGTCCGATGGGTAGTGCGCTTGTAGCTCCTGTTTTCCCACGCCCTCGGCGGATTGTGTGCATAAAGTTCCTACGCGCATTAACTACGATGGGACGTGATCTCAGGGTCGTGGACTGGAATGCTGTTGGATCTCTTGCGTGAGTAGCCGATATCACGTGGGCTTTAACCTTGTAAGCCTGCTGGGGGACCCAAGGGTTTTTTCCATGCCTTGTTCTTGACTTCTTCACCTTCATCTTCCTCCTACCCGTTCTTGCGCTTTTCTTGCTCGTGCATTATGTTGTCGGAGATGGGCAAGAAGGTCTCCAAGATCCCGACAAGCCCCCCGAAGCCCATCGATGACCCTAGGATGTCAGAGGAGGACTCGGCAGTAGTGGCGGCGATCTCGGCTTTTGATAAGTCAGATGTCGATGCCGCCGCACTCGAGAAGCACGAACGGGGCAAATACATCCTCCCTCGGATCATGGTCCCGTGTCAACCGGCATTCGAGGAGACGACCCCGAGCCTAGATACCACCTGGGCTGTCATCTTCTTGGACTTCTTCAAGTGCAGATTCCAGCTGCTACCATCCTCCTTCCTCCTCGTCCTCAACTTCTACAGGACTGAGTTTATTCACCTCAATCCCAACTCGGTGCTGATGGTGAGCATCTTTGCACACTTGTGCAAGGCGTATCTTGGTATCCGCCTGAGCCTCAACTTGTGGCGCTACTTCTACAACCTCGGCCGGATGGGGGGTTGTCGATGCCATCGGGTTCCGGCTAGGGGAAGGGAAGAAGGAGCACTACATCCCCTTCATCAGCAAGTCCTCGTGGTCGAGCTAGTGTTTGAAGTGGTTCTTCTGCCAGCCTCCACCGCCATTCGGGATCAGGTACTGTAGTCTGGCAACCTACTAGACAAATGCCTGGATGGACATGCCGTTGTAGACCACAGCAGATCAAGTCTCTCTCTGGTGAGATCACTGATCTTTGTTGGAGAGGCTTGCTAGTGTGGGATGTGGCGGAGGACTTCCTTTACCAATGACTGAGTCTTCTTCGATCGAGGATCTTGGTTGTCTGGGAATGCCCGAATGGCAAGGACCACACAAGGGACTTCAACATGGGTAACCTCTTGTGCTTGCTAGCTTTTCCTCTGAGTAGGTTATCGGCTTTCTCATCTACTCGGGAATTTGCTTTCTTGCAGAACTTACTCCCGATGAGAGGGTCAGGTACCTTTTTGACATGTCTCCTCTAGGAGGAAGGACCGTAATGCCTCTTCTGCTCGTGAAGCTCAGCCTCAACAAGAGGAACAAGATATTCTCGGTAAGTCTAGGCTGTGCCTCTTGTCAGGTTAACTCTTTCGAGTGGTGCTAGGTGAATTTTAGCTTAATGCGGGTACGCTTTCTGTGTCGGAGCCTGAGTAGAGGACGATGACCCAGTCGAAGTTTTGACCACCCCGGTCTTAGCCCCCGAGTCTAGCATTGGGGAAGCACTGGAGAAGGAGCTACCGGAGAATTCTTGTTCAATGGTTCCCCAGGCTCTGACTCCTCCTTCACCTCTTCCTTCTTCTCTTCCTTCTTCCCAAGTAAACCTTGTCATGGATTCCATTTTTCTTGTCTTGAAGTGGTGAATTCTTCTTTTTGATGTTGTTGTTGGCGCAGGGAGAAAGAAGGATCCCTCCGAAGGAGTCGGTTCCTCTTGTCATGAAGGAGCCTACTATGGAGAAGCCCCGAGAAGAGATCTTCCCCTCACAGACGACTTCCCTCAAGAGAGGACTCGCCCTCCTAGAACAACATGAATTCAAATTGATTTAAGTTAACTTTGCCATCTATTTCAATTCATTCAAGGGATTAGCTTCGGTTTTAATCCCTTTTCCAAAGAAGAATATACTTGGTTTAGTTAGAATGACTCATTATCTCATTCAAACTTTTACTCTCCTTTCAAGAATAAATATTTTAACTTAAGAATTTTCCAACTCCAATCTACTCCTCATACATATACATATGTATACCTATATATCTTTTTCCATTTTATTTCCCTTCATCCTCAATTTCAAAGTAAATAGTGGCAATTAGTTTTTAATCTTTATTCTTCCTTACCTTATATCATTTTTTTGTTTAAAACAAGCCCAATTCCTAAACTATTTTAAACCCCATTTTCTTTCTCCCTCATCTCTCTCTCTACTTGCCGCACCCGACCGGCTCCTCTTGCTTTCTCCTCTCACCCGAAATCTCTAATTCTTCTCTCCCTCTCTTCAACCCCCATGCGCCACCGTTTGGCTCTACAATCTCCCCTGTCGCGCACCCCGCGGCCTCTCCCTCTCCCGCCGGCCGCCGCCACTCGGTGCTCCGCCACTCCATCTGGTGCTCCGCCGGCCACTTCGCCGTTCCGGCTTGCTGCGCCTCGGTTTGGTCTCGTCTGAGATCGGTGCTGCTCCGGTGCTCCCCTCGGTGCCATCTTGAGTGCTCCCCTCGCTTACGCGTGTTGCCGTTCGGATGTGCCGCCTCCCGCCAGCCGGTGCCGCTTAGCCCCCCAAGGCGTCGCCGCCTCCATCCACTGCCACTCCGTCGGAGGGCGGTGGATTTGATCACCACCATAACCATGGTGGTGGCAGGTCGTCTCCAGGTATGGCCCCCCTCCTTTTTCCTTCTTCCTCTCTAATCCCCAATCTCTAGGGTTCTAACAAGGCTGGTTTGGTTATGATGCTTGAGCATGACTTTTATACCCGGCTCAGTACATGAGTTCTTACCGTGCTTTCCACAGAATCTAAATTTGTTTGATTACCAAGCCTTAATTCCTGATAAAACGGATGCTACACTCGATCTGGCCTACTCCATGTTAAGTCTTCGCTCAAAAGCTTCAAATTGGAATTCTAGTTGTCAACTGAGATTAGAATAGATCCTAACATTGGTCATTAGCTAACTAATATTAATGCTAAACTTAAAACATTTCCTATTCATGATTGTGAGAACAGCTACTGCTATCTTGGCCTTATTTACTCCCTGCTTGCCCCCCTTTGCATATATTCAAATCAGTTGTCAATTGTAAAGAACAGATGCTCACTTATCTTGAATTGGTATCTTTTAAAACTGATGAGAACAGATACAAAACTGGGTCTTTGTCTAGAATGATTCTTTTACCTCAGAATTAGATTGAGAAGGATATTCCTCTAACAGAAGCACACACTTTAGAATCTGAGTTGTTCTTTGTTTCTTTTCTTATGCACAATTCTATGCCAGTTTGTTAACTGGGAAGAACAGATGCTGTGCTTGGCTTAGTTCCTCTCTATGATGGCTTTTATTTTGAACATGGTCTAGAGAAAGGTATATTTTTCTGATAAGAGCAGATATTATACTGGGCCTTTGTCTAATTTTACTTCCCGCACATATACTGCTATCAGCTTTTATTATTCGGATAAGAACAGAACACTGCTACAAAGATGCCTAGTTGTTACCTTATTTCAATGTGATGCTTTCTTCGAATAGATTTTGAAAAAGGTAATAAGAACATGCTACTACACTTGAGTCTTAATTGCTGCTTACTTCTTCCTCTTTAGTATGCATTCGTATCAATTTGTTTAACTGACAGAACAAATGCTCATTTGATTCTTAGTCTCTTTATATTTTTCTTCTTATGTGCATATACATCAACCATTGGTTTAACTGAAAAGGACAGGACTACACTTGATTCCTTAACTAAGTGTTTTCTGCATCTATGCATGTACATACATATGTTAGCCACTAGACTGAAGAATAGATGCTGTACTCAACTTTGGTCTATCTAATTATCAAGTATCTCCCTTTATGTAACTTGGCCCACCTAAATTTATGGAACAGATGCTAATCCTGAACTTTAGCATGTTTCGGTTTTCTAGATGTGCACCTACATATCCTCGTCGGTTTAAAGAACTGAGAGAACAGATTCTATATTTGAACTAACTTGTTTTCCATTATAATGTTCTTATCTAAGAAGAACTTGAGAAAGAATTGAGATGATTAGAGAGATAAGAGCAGATGCTAGACCTAAGCTTTGCTAGTGGCTAGCAATGATTACCTGAGTATTCCTGATTGCAACTGATAAGAACAAAAACTATATTTGATTCTCTAGTTAAGGTACTGATGTTTGCAGTACTTCATATACCCTTCTATACTCAAAACTGATAAAAACAGATACGCTTTCTTGATTATTTCAGTTTATGCGATTATTAGTTATTACTCCTCATGTACATTAGCTCATTTAAATTGAAGGAATAGATGCTATGCTTGATTTAGTCTTTTCAAGAGATTGAATTAAGAACAGATACTAGCTTGGTTTTTAGCTTATTGCTTCCTGTCTCTCTCATACATGTGTATGCCTTTATTAGTTTAATTAAGCTGAAGGACAGATACTACATAAGTTGCCTATTCAGTTGCCTTAATTTATGAGAGGCTGATTTCTCTAAGAGAAATCTGAGGAAGGTATAATGATAAGAACAGATTTGCTACACCAGCTGCCTAACATAAAAACCCGATGATGAATCTAAATAAACCGAGGTTTTTGTTTGAGACACTATGGTGCTAATGGTAAGAACAGGTACTACCAAGTCTCCAACAAAATTCCTACGACGAGAGCAGATTCTGAGGGTTCCATTAAAATATGCTAAACTCTTATGCATATATATGAGGGATTAGGATGGTTTTGGATGAACCATTACCTTGTTTCAAGTGGCTGGGTTTGGCCTCTTATGTCTTTGGCCTGCTCCTCAACTTGCCCAACTTGCTGGTTGCTTGCTTCTCTCTTTTTCTCAACTGGTCCCTCTCCTGATCTTCCTCCTATCTTTGATGGCCTCCTTCTCCTGATGCTCCTTGTTGGAGCTTGATTTCTGGTGTTCCTCTGTGGCTGCCTTCTACTCCTTGACCTCCTTTGTGGTGGTTGCCACTAAGCTGTAGCTCTCAGCTAGCTCCTGGAGAATAATGCTATAAGCGGTGGCTAAGGCAATGCTACACTGCTGTAGCTGCTTGGGCTGGTTCTAAAGATGATATGGTGCTGGTTTGATCGATGAGTTACTACTACTGCTACTGCACTACTCCACTCGGATACCTTGCCTCTTACTTTTACTGGCCTCTCTTGAGCTATTCAGTGAAGAGAGGTTGCCACCTCCTGCTGTCTTACTTTGCTACGTGGCTGCTTACTACTATTTCAAAACTAGCTCACTCGTGTTCCTTTGGCACTAACATTGCCGCCTCCTGTTTTCCTTGGTCGGCTGTGCTGATCTTTTACAAGTACTGGATGGCTACTCCTTTGAGTTGCCTTATGAGCTAAGAAATGTTGCCTTGGTCCATTTTATATGTGGCTGCTGGATTCTCACTCGATGGATTGATGCTTATCTGATCTAGATATTTACTTGGTGGGTAATATTGGCTGCTGGATGAACTTGCTTGATGGCTCGAGTGATAAGCCAAAATGTGGGCTGTTGGACAACTATTTCAAGAGATGATGCCTTAGCTATTTGTTGATTTTGCAAAATAATTTCTTTTCAAATCAATTTTATGGAGGTAATTAGATTAGGAAAAATAAAATAAAATTATTTTTAACTTCTCACCTCTTTTCTCTCTCTCTCTATATATATATTTAGATTGTCTAAATGAGGGTCTTAGCCACATGGCCCTCGGACATTTTCAAAAACAAAATTGTTTTTCAAATTATTTCCCAAACTAGAAAATTAGTTAGGTCTCGGCACTATTTTGCCCCCGCAGCTAAACTTGCGGATGTTGGCGGAACTGTGATGATAAGACCACTTGTATTTTAAAATATCGATTTCAAAAACCTTTGCCTCCTACAGCAACGGCGTGATTCCAACGGTCTCGAGTCTCTATACTCGACGACCTCGGATGTCGCCAACATTTCTGAAGATCCTTCCCCCTCCGACTCTCAGTGTTTTCCTCTGACTTGAAGACTCAAAGACTTCGAAGATCCGAAGGTTTGAGATTAGGGTTTAGATGATGTATAGGTAGAAACCGCGATATGTAATTTTTATTTCTTTTTCTTCTCTAATTCATCTTGTATTCATATTGTGTTATGACATTTTAATATTCTTGATCAATAAAGTTAAATTCCATTTGAATCTAAACGTATGATTAATAAATGTTATGAATCACATGTATGCCATGAATGCACAACCAAATACTTCCCCTCTTTCTCTAACTCTCGACGTAACTCTCGCCGTTCCTCGGTAGATTCGGGTCAACTCAGCAACACGAGTTGACCTAGCTTCCACCTCATGACGCTTAACTCTAACCTAGAAACTAGGGTTCTCACATCAGCCCGGCCGGAGGGTCATCCCGGAGGCTCCAGACCTAGCCTCTGGACAGCCCATCCATCAGCAGAACCTAATACAAAAAAAATCCAATTGAGCATCCAAATGAGCTCAGAAAAATGTGAAAATTTTACTGAAGTTATATAATGGCATATAGAGCCTACAGGAAAGTTTTGAAATTATTTGAAAATAGTTTGGCTTGGTTTTGAATTCAAAGTCAAATCTGCCCCTAGAGAGGGTCTGAACTGTAGCTAGGCCATAAATATTTCCTAAATTCCCAAAAAATTATATGTAGCTAGAGTACCCATATTCATGGCTAAATATAAATTTTCAGAACTTTTCACCCACAGAAACATTGTCTAAGTATTTACCTACAGTTCTGCCATTCTAGGAATTTGAATCCAAATGCTTCAGGTGAAATAGCAAAACATAATGTTTTCAGATGAAAAGTGCAGACGGGACATTTGTATAGTGATCCAGCTAAGGTGGCACTAATTTCTTTCACCTACTGCTGTTGATGTTGGTTGTGGTTTATTCAAATAAGTTGATTGGTGTTGGCTAAAACTATTTATGAAAGATGAGATATGTACGTATTCTAGAAAACCTAGTTTTGCCACATTTAAGTTTATGCAAGGGTTGATGCAGGGATGATGACATGTATGCCAGATGAAATGTATGACTTAAACCGTAAGGTAGGAATGGGTTTTACACCCTCCTCCTCCTGGATATACAATCTATATCTAGATCTCTTTTAACCCTCCCTCCTCCCCTCCACCCATTTTTTCCTCTCTTAATTTCCTCCCCTCCCCTCCTCTTTCTCCTTACCCTATTCAGAAGGCTAGCAAGCTCTCTTTGGTACGATGTAATACATGAAAGAAAAGAATAAATTTTGTGTTTATTCTGTTAATTTGGACTATAATCAATCAGTTTGTTGTTGTAGGGATCGATGGATCGAAGTTGGATGTACGGCGAAAAGGCAACATGGAGTTTTGTTGATACTTTGAATGAGTTTCTAGATGTGGCCGAGAAAGATAGGGAGAAAAAGGGTGTGAACAATATGTGTTGTCCGCGTTGTGTATGCACGAACACGATAATGTTCCGGGAGAGAGGCACGTTGGACAAGTCACGGTGAGGAGGCGGAAATTGTAGCTACTCCTGAATGTTTAGAAGAAGAGCACATACATGAAGACGCAGAAGAAGATGAAGACCATATTTTTGAATGTAGGGAAGACTTGACGGGAGAGACATAGAACAATTTGGCTGAAATGTTGAGGGACAGTCACATGGTGGACCAGGTGGTCAAAGACCCTGAGGATGAAAGAGAGGTTGCAAAGTTTGTGAAACTGATGGCAGACTCGACAAAACCACTGTATCGTAGCTGCGATCCTGATCACACACGTCTATCAGTCATGCTAGAACTTCTAAGGATCAAGGCAGCCCACAACTATCCAGACGCAAGCTTCGATGAGACACTGGCTTACCTTGCGACGGTTTTTCCAAAGGAGAACGTGTTGCCTACGAGCATCGAGGAAGCCAAGAAGGTGGTCTGCCCCCTTGGATTGGATATAGAGAGACTCCATCTTGTCGGAATGACTGCATTATTTATCGCAAAGAGTATAAAGAGCTGCACAAATGTCTGGTGTGCAACACATCTCGATATAAGCGGGGCAGAAACCAAGACGATGATGAGGAAGAAGTGACGAGTGGTGCCCCTGGAAAGGTTGTATGGTACCTTTCAGTCCTCCCCCGTTTGAAGCGTTTATTCAGTGACAAGAAGGAGGGAAAGCTGATGCATTGGCACGAAGAGGGGCGAAGAAAGGACGGGGTGTTGAGACACCTAGCTGATGCTTGTCAGTGGAGGGCAATCGACGCCGAATACCTAGATTTTCGTAGTGATCCGAGGAATATCAGGTTTGGTATGAGTACGGACGAAATAAATCCATTCGGCAACATCAGCAGCAGACACAATACATGGCCCGTTGTTCTTTGGATCTATAACCTCCCTCCATGGTTGTGCATGAAGCGGAAGTACATGCACCTATCTATTCTCATTCAAGGGCCAAAACAACCTGGAATGGATCTTAACGTGTATCAACAACTACTGAAGGACGAACTAGCTATGCTATGGGAAGAAGGGGCTCAGGTCTAGGACAGGGACAAAGAAGAGTTCTTCACTCTGAAAGGCCTGTTGTTCACAACAGTGCAAGATTATCCCGCATACGGGAACAACGTGTGGCAGTGCACCAAAGGATACGAAGCATGTGTTAAGTGCGTGGAAGAAACCACAAGTGTTTTCTTAGAGGGCTCTAGAAAAATCATGTTCATGGGCCACCGAAGGTGGCTGACCATGAATGACCCATGGAGAGAGGACACGGAAATGTTCGACGGAACAAAAGAAATCCATCCAAAGCCTCGCGAGAAGACCGGACAAGAAATCTATGATCTCTTGAATGAAATGGACGAGGTTGAGCCAGGAAAAGGAAAGAAACAACCGTCGGTAACGGGCGTCTGGAAAAGGAAATCTATTTTTTGGGAATTGCCTTACTGGCCTCACCTAGACACACCTCACAGGATTGATGTAATGCATGTCGAAAAAAATGTCTGTGACAACTTGCTTGGTCTCTTGCTCAACATTCTGGACAAGACAAAAGATGGACCCAAGGCATGAGCAGACATGCAACACATGAATATAAGACATGAGCTGTGGGCAACCAGAGAAACGACCAAGACGGGGAAGAATGGTATCAGAGTCAAGACCAGCTGTCCTACTGCTTGCTACACTCTGAGTAGAGACAAGCTCCATAGCCTTTGCGAATGCCTCTATGGTGTCAAAGTTTCTTCGGGTTACTCCGCGAACATCCGAAAACTTGTTGACAAGAAGACTTATCGACTGATTGGCATGAAGTCTCATGACTGCCACGTGATGATCACACAGATACTGCCTGTCACAATTAGAGGTATCATGGAGCCAGGTGTCCGCAAGACGATCACGGATCTTTGTAACTTCTTCAACACTGTCAGAAGTCAATCATGGTGCAACGCTGCCTGAAACTGAAGGTCGAGATCACTTTCATACTATGCGAACTTGAGATGTATTTCCCTCCAGCATTCTTCAATGTCATGGTACATCTCATAATCCATATCATCCCGGAGATACTGGACCTTGGTCCCATGTTTTTGCACAACATGTACCAGTTTGAAAGGTACAATGGGGTTGTCAAGCGCTACGTTCGTAACAGAGCGCATCCAGAAGGTAGCATCATCCAAGGCTATGCTACCGAAGAGAGCGTTGAGTTCGGCACGGATTACATGCGTGATCAAAAACCTATAGGTGTTCCAGTTTCACGGCACACATGCAGGCTAGATGGTAAAGGTGCGATTGGGCATAAAAATTTACATGTGTACCGATCGAAAAGATCAGATGACTACAACAGAGCACATTTTGTGGTGTTACAACACTTGGCTGTGGTACGGCTTTATATTTAGATCCACATGAAACAGTTACGTGAAGCGAATCTGAAAAAGGGCACAGTTGCGCTCACGAAAGAGCATAACGCAAAGTTCTCCAGGTGGCTAAAGGACTACTAGTATGAAAGGGAGCCGTCAAATGGAGAAGAAGAAACTGTCTGAATGTTGTCACACGAACCCGATAGCAAAGTCATGACGTGGCAATCGTATGATATCAACGGATACACATTCTATACCGAGGCTCAAGACCGGCACAGTACGTACCAAAACTGCGGTGTAACGCAGGAGTCTAGAATTAGTCATCAGGGCAAGAAGTGTAGGTACTACGGCGTGATCGAAGAGTTATGGGAACTTGACTACACCGTGACCAAGGTTCCCATGTTTCATGTTAGATGGGCCAAAGGCGTCAAAATCGAAGATATGAACACCAGTACCATGGTTATACCTCCACCGATCCCTATGAAGTCACAACAAGTCAAATCAATCAGTCCCAAAGATGAGCCATGGGTATTAGCCAGACAACTCGCCCAAGTCTTCTACATAACCGACCCAAAGAATAAGAAGCGCGTTGTCATGAGGAAAGGGAAAAGGAGTATTGTCGGAGTCGATGGTGTAGTTGATAGAGGACTATGACCAATTCGACGATCCGGACACAGAAGAAGAAGATGTCGATGATCGAACGAGCAAAAAGCGCAAAGGTACTCAGGATGCGTGTCCCTACATAAGACGTAGTCACGCTGAAGGACTAACGTATACCAGCAAGAAGATTAAAACTACTATTGAGAAGCGTGTCGAAGACGATGAAACCTAGCTTTTTGATCAATTCAGAACAAACCTCAATGTGTAATAATATCATTTTGATGAATTGAATGGTTATGTTCGGGACTATGTAAAACAAGGGATGTACAACACCAGAAGTACAATGATTTAGTAGTATAGGAAAGGTACAATAATTTAATACCATCAGAAATCATCTCTGTTAACACGATGATAACATAGCGATGGATATTACAAAGAATTATCACTACCAAATGGGATGAATGATAAGACATGTCAATAAATATGCAAATGAGAAAATTTTGTACATGATAAATTCAACATATGCAAAAGATAAAATCAAAAATATTCTGCCTACATCTCAAACCCTAAATCAACTTTCACTGACGGGTGGCTTAATAGTACCCGTCAGTGCTGTTCCACGCCCCAAACCGTAAATCAAGTCCACTGACGGGCAATGAAGTAGGGCCCGTCAGTGGAGACTAACTTTCACTGACGGGCGACTTAACATTCGCTCGTCAGTGGAGAAGGCGAAGACTTTCACTGACAGGTCCGTACTATGTGCCCGTCAGCGGAGGTGTCGCAGTACTTAAGCGGGACTTGGCGAAATTTTCAACCATTCTCACGCGTTCATTTGAACTAGCAGTGAGCACCCGAGCCCTAGCCCCGCTGCCAGGTTGCCACGCCGCCGCCCGAGCACCCGTCCGCGCCACCGCCGCCGCCGTTCGTTGCCCCCGTCAGCGCCGCCCGTTCCTCCTCCCCCGCCGCCAGCGACCGCTGGCCATTCTCCTCCCCCGCCGGTAGCGCCCTCCTCTTCCTACCTTGCCCCGACCGCCTCCCCCATTCGCCTCCCTCTCCCGTCAGCCACCACTCGCCGCCAGCCCCCTCCTCCACCGCTGTCTTCACAGGTGAGTGTTGTTCCAATCCCCTTTCTTCTATTTCCCCCAATTTGTTCTAGGGCTCCTCTCCTCCTACTTGATGAAGTTGTTAACACAACAAGATAACTTGAATGCATGACATCTTCCAAATGCCAATATAAGTTTTGCTAAACAATTTGCCTGTAGGTAAGAATCAAATTTTCTTACAGGCAATCACAAGCAGTGATGCGTGTAATCTACATAAGAATGTATAGCATTTGCAACCTGAACCGACTAAATTCAAATATCTTCCCTTGAATCCAAGGTGATAATCATCCCGGGAGCACAGAGGTTGAAGTGTTGATTAACATTTGCTTTTTATTGGCTCCACACTATGCAAATTGCTAGGAGCGTTGGATGGATCGATGCATAGTTTGGTTTGTTCACTTTTACCATAAACCAATTATTTTAAGTTGTAGTTCGTTTTTTGATCAATGAATCAATCATATCATGGCGCAACTAAACCAATAATGCCCATGCATGGTCAAACTTCGATGTTCCATCTGGCATATCCTTCTTTGATCATGATTATATACATCAATAATCTACATAGCTAACTAGGTGTCAATAAGTGGTTCTAGTGTTTGTTTTTGGCTAAGGAAAACTGTGAAAGCAGCACATAGACCTAAAACACTAGAGTTAACCTAGTAGTGAACTATGAATGAAGTACTTACCCCTCAAATCTACAAAACACTCAGTTAGCTTCACAATTCAACGAACCTAGAACAAATAAATTTAAAGAAAAAACTAGAGAAATATTATAAATGGAGATTTGGCCTACGCACAAAGCTTTCCTTTTGATGCATGGCTTATCCTCCTTTTTATGAGGCATGCATTAGCTGTACCAATATATGAGTGGTTTAGGATTAAGAAATATGTATTTTCCCATACATAGAGTTTATTCTGATACAGGGTTTTCATTTTTTAAGTTTCTTAATCGGAAATGGACTCGTCGCCTATCCGGGAACTAGCCCGCATAGATGATGACAGGGCGGCGCCCCTAGACGTGGTGGCCCAGATTGAAGCCCCACCCCAAACCGATCAAACAGCCCCCGAGCCGGCAAAAGAGTACCCAAAAAGGAACCTAGATAATTTTATTTTCAAAAATAGATTCGAAAAACATCTTTGTTTTCAAAACTCCAAGGGCCACATAGCTAAGACCCTTATCGGACAAGTCTAATCTAGTATAGTTGTATATAAAGAGAAGAGATGTGAGAGTAATAAAAATAATTTTATTTTATCTATGCTATTTGTCTCCCTGAGTTTTGTTTTCAAAAAAAATTGTTTCACAAAGCAAAATTTTTAGATAAGGCAGCCATCCATTGAATGATTATCCAACCAGCCCATCCAAATTGACCAAAGTCAATACTTTAGCTAAAACAACAATCAATGGAGGATAGGTGAAACAGCATAGTGGCTACTGATATTCAGCTCGATGGATGGCTGCTACTATAGTTGACCAAGCTGCCTTAGCATGGAAGCTATTCAAACAACCTTATAGTCACCATCCAGTAAAAATCAGACCATCTCAAGTAAAGCAGCAGTAGAACAACCAAGAGGTGGCCATCTCACCCTTGGTAAGGAAAGACCACGCAGCAAGCCCAGAACGAGACATTCGTTGTCACTCGAGTGGGCGTAACAGGTGTTCCTGCAAGTCTCGAGAAGGCTGTGAGGTCGTTCAGCAATACCTATAGGTGCATTGTCCGCGAGCATGTCAGGATCACATGCCAGGACTTCAAAAAAATGACCGACGCCTAGAAAAAGGTCATGTTCGACAAGCTGTGGGATAAGTACGCTATCCCAGAGGCTGACAAGGAAAGAGTGCAAAGCAAAGCCGACAGCATCATGTGTGCTGCTCTAAGGACTTGGTAATATGAAGCAACAAAGCTGCTAGACGCCGATTTTGGAACTGTAATTAAAAGTAAATGGCCAAAGATAGAACTCAAACACTGGGAGGAGTTCATTGCTGACAAGAAGAGTGACAAATTCCCCCACCATCTTGGCAGCCGAGGTGTTCTAGGGAAGAGACCGATCTGGGCCAAGGACGACGCCGCGCTGATAGCGGCTGGCAAACCAATTTCTTTCGCCGATATCGAGCAGGAACGTGCCCAGATTTGGATGAGGGCGCACACAGTTTCAGACCCAGCTACTGGGTCACCAATTATCACGAACCCCAAGCTTCAGGCGGTTTCCGAACGTTTGGTATAATCTAAAACCAATGTTTCTTGAAATATACTATTATGCTTCCAGTACACTAACGGCCCCTACCTTGTGTTGTTTTCCTTGCAGAGGTAGCTTTTGCAACAGCCTGAAAGCTCCCAGGACTCCGTCCAGAGTGAGATGTGGGAACCCCATCTCTCGAAGGCTCTAGGAACGAGGGAGAAGACAGGGCCTGTCCAAGGGATCGGGAGCGGGGCTATCTGGGACGAAGACTTTCCTCAAGACAGCGAGGCTGCTCGCCAGAGGAGGAGAGGAGGGCAAACATCTCTTATGCAAGGGATGATAAGGGCAGCCCAGGAGGCTGGCAGGCTGGTGGCGCAACAATTCTTGGAGTCTAGATGCTACGACGCCCGTGATGCAGCTTGTCCACCTGTGCATCCTCATGGACATCAGGGCTCCTATCCTTCTAGATGGAGTAGCTACGCCTCAGCCTCCGACGTCGCCCCCGAGTCGCCGAATCCCATCGACGACATCACTGTAAGCTTCGTCGACACCATGAATCACCGTCCCTTTTCCCGGCGTGAATTCACATCATGTGGATAACAATGGGTATGATCACATTGTTTACTATGCAGCCCCCACGAAATGCCACCTCACTGTCCCTTTGCCCAGCGTGAAGAAGACGGTTGCACACGGCCTAGTCTTCCCAATAGTAGGGGCCGCGACATGCCACAACGCTTGAAAGGACCGAAGGTGCCGACTAGAGGGGGGGTGAATAGGAGGCTAATTAAATTCACTTCTTTTAACTTAGATTATCAAATTAAGTCTTAGTTAGTTGCAAGGACAAGTTAACTATGTGACAGATGAACAGCACAGGCAATATATGACGTGTAAATTAATACGTAGCTGTCACACAGGTAGCTAACACAGCTAAGCTGAAGACTTAGAAACAGATGAGCAAACTAAACAGCTGTGTAACAGGTAGCTGACACAGGTAAGAGATATGATCTACAACAACTGTGACATAGCTATGCTAACACAGGTGAAAAGGTGATCTATCACAGATAAACCGAATATATCTAAGAACACACAAGCATGCAGATATAACAAGTAAATAGAAGCAACACAATGAGTACTCAGAGAGATAAGGTGTTTTTCATCGAAGTTATCTACTCTTTTTAGAAAGGTACGTCTCCGTTGGAGAGGCTACTCCGAAGAGATCACCGGCCAGCACTGAATCGTGCTTGTTCTCCGAGTACCTGAATGATCAAGCCTCTTGCTTTGCTTGTGGAAGTCCTTTAGCCTTGCAGCAGGTAGACTTCGGATCACCTTCACAAACTACTGGTTCAGCTCACACAAGCTTGGGTGATACCAGCAACTCCTACGCCCGTCTAGGAGTAGACACTCCAAGACTAACAGATTCAGCAACAATGACTCTTGGAGGAACCAATGCTCTTTGCTCAAAGGCTCTAACTCTCTTAGGAAGTTTGGCTTTTGTTCCGAGGGTGAGAGGCTTGCAACGGTCGAATATGATTCACTGGTTTGAGCAAGGTTGAGGCTGAAGACCTCCCCTGGTCCCCTATTTATAGGGTTCACAGGCACCTGACCGTTACACTGTTACCACGTAGGATTGAGTGAGTCACCGGTGACATACACCGGTGACACAGCTAGTCACAACGCACAACTATAATCGGCTCTGGCAGATCGACACCTATGTCACCGGATGCACACACAGGTGAACACTTAACTGACGTAGCCTAACTACTCAGCCCGATCTTGGCACATCACATGCCCTCAGCGCACAACTAACTCTGATCCCTAATATGGAGTGAACCTCCGACAGTCTTCTGACTCAGCAGACAAACTATCGCAGTGCAGATCCCTTAGCATTTAAAAGCTCTCCCTTGGTACAGAGATGTACCTGAGTCATAGAGCGCTAGACCACCTGTGACACAGCTGCATCACACCGGTGACTCTAACCTCTAGGGTTTTCTACTGCCAGCTAGCATTACAGAGTGCTAACACAAGCCACCCTCACACTTGTGCAAAACTGTTGATATAGGGCCACTGACCTCAAAGCATCAGTGCCACTATCCAACACCCTGAGCATTGAGCAAAAGAACCTCCACAGATCATTACTACTTCATCCCTTTTGATAGTACGAGTGTTTCCTATGCCACCAACTGTATTCACGGCCTTTGACACATCAAGCCACCATCACCTTGCTTGCAACTCCTTGCACAGCACCGGCTTCCTCACAGCTGTGACACAGCTGCCTAGCACAGCCATTCTCTTGTCCTGGAAACCACCTATGTACTTTTTGGGTGGTCATCCTTTCCTTGATGACCCTTCTTCCTGGAATCTCTTAAACCTGCTTACACTCATTGTAAACATTAGATTCTAGTTTGAGTTGCCATTAACCATCAAAACCAATTAGGGGCCTAGATGATCTTTCAATCTCCCCCTTCTTGGTGGTTAGTGGCAACCCATTCAACAAATTCACATAAAGATTTGAATGAGTGATACATGTGTAGGTTGTTAGAATATACTCCCCCTGAAGCTGTGCACAAAAGATTTGCTTTTATCATGCAAGTGCACAGATTTTAATTTTGGGTATGGGCAATATTTTCTTACAACTTACACTTTTATCAGTCCAGAGAATTAGATAGATCATAGGAGCATGATTTAACTGAACTGATATTTTTTTTTATTTTGATGCAGTTATAATGACCAGAGCATATGAATATGAATCAGAACACAGATTCAGAGTAAACATATGTATCAGTGCAAAAGCTTCATAGTAGACATATGTATCAGAGTAAAGCTCAAAAATATGTGAGGAGAAATTATATCACAGAGAACATCATCCACACATATCAAAAAGAAACATTACTGCATCAGAACATAAACTTAGATAAATTGTAATCAAGACAGAAGAATCTGTAATGACCTAAATCTTAAGACACGAGATCAGTGAAGATCATCGTGAATTAATTGGAGTTCTTCTTTTCCATGCATGCATTTAGGTCGGTAGAAAACGACCCGATTAAAAGATCCTAGATTTAAGACATGAATTAAAACTGCAAACCCATAAGAATCAACTTAAATAAAGCTTTTGACCCCAACCCTTGCAGACACTCACTTTGATAATTTTCATGAACTCAAAGCTTCAGGATCATCAGAGTTTATATGAATAAGTTAATAAGAATTTCTCTAGCATCTCTTTTCAGACAGAAATAAGGAAGTATAAAGTTCATGGATTTTCTCTTATCCAAATTCTGTAAGATTTCATATTCGAGATTTCCTTATCGGGTAAGATCGAACATAAATTTCTGAAAACTATTTAAGTTACTAGAAGTTCAACTTCTAGTTTAGACCATACCACAATAATATGATTTTGGACAGCTCAAAGTTCGGTAAATCAACTTCATAAAATTTGAAGAATACCACTAAGTTATATTGGTGTCCTGCAGCCATTTGCATATCTATACCATCAAAATTGAATTTAGGCTATTCAGCCTTAGTTCCAAATTGGCAATAGATTTAAAAATAAAAGAAAAGAAGAAATACCTACCCGTGGGACCCACCTGCAAATGCCCCCCTCTTTTCTCATCTCCTCCACGCAGCACACCAGCAGCCCATCTTCTTCCTCCTCCTGCCATTTCTATTTCTCTCAACACAAAGAGCAAAACCAGCCACCATGCCTTCTTCTTCCCTCCAAGATCCCACCAAAAATCAAGAATCTGTTCATGCATGTTGTACCATTGGATTCCCCATCTCCTAATCCTCCCATCCATCCAAAAAACACTTGCATGCAGGACCTCTCCACCTCTCCACCGCGCCACCACGTCCCTGCTCCCCCATTGCTGCATGCTGATGAGCAGCCATGAGCAGCCAGGAGAAAGAGAGAAAGAAGAAGATATTAGAGAAGAGAAGAAAAGAGAGGGGATTTCGTGGTTCTTGTCAGGCTCATCTCAAATTGAAGTTCAAGCTGTTAAGGTATGCCCCAATTAGTTCCTAGATGAATGTGAATTGAAGAAATTTCGAAATTTTCAGATTGGGGATTAGTTGCATGTTTGAAACTAGGTCAGCGAATTTAATCTGAAAACTGCTACCAAACCGTGCAGAATTCTGAGTTGGTCCAATGGAAAAAGTTGTGGGTTTCATCCTCAGCTTTCCAATGCCACCGGAATTGCTCCAATCGGAGTTGTACTCTCAAAGTTATGACCAAAATGCTGCTGCAGCTATGAGTGTTCTCCCAGGGTTGAGATCTGTCGAGTTTCGTTCTAATTCTGGGATTAAACTGTTGGGAATCTGGTGTCACCCCCAAAAGATGGAAGATAGGTATCGTTGATAGCTTTCCAACGCCACCGAGTTTGCTCACATTGGATTTGTTGATCAAAAGTTATGGGCGAAATACTGCTACTGGTAATCTGATTTTCGGGGCTGAGAGTTGAGTTTTTGAACACTAGTTGGAGAACATGCTCGGTTGATATATGCTAAACCTGAACCAATTAGTGTAGGATAACCCTTAGCGACACAACTAATTCACCCATTACATATGTATCTGATTGATGCAGGTTTTGAGTAATTAAAGTGTTTAGTAACTAATGCAATAATACTTCGGTTATGAACTAGGAAATCACTGCCTAGCACTACTGCCCCACTGCCCTGATGATCACAATTATTTTCCCCTAAGATTAATTTGATGATATAGTTTGCTTAACTGATATTTTTCTTCCAGCGTGAGTAAAGCCGAGCTAATTAGCTAATATCTGGATAACAAATTAGTTGCATTGATAACCGGAACTACCATGCTCAACTGCTCCTGCTAATTGATGCCAAGCCGAGCTAATCATTGTTGACATAGTTCATACGTAGTTGTCACATAATTAGCTACTCACTAGTCCTAAGTAAGTAATGACCAACATAATTCAAGTACAAAGATTCCCTAGCCGATGATTGCCCCTTAAATAAACACTCTAGTAGGATCATGGTGTCGGTTCACTGAATTAATAAACTCAACGATCGGTCCGCTAATTTGATTTATGAACATGGCATTTCTAACTCGGTTCAGACAGTTTAAATCTATTACGGTTGCCCTAATGCTGTTCAGATGTTTTAATAACGTCAGCTTAGAATTAATCTGTCACGGACCCAGAATTGCATATGATTAGGGGAACGCGAAGTCGCCAAGGACCGAAGGACTCGCCAGCCCGGTGGCACGGTACCTGCGCCGTACGCACCAAGGTAGAACGATCCGACACCCGCCACGTGCGAGCCGGCTGGAAGCGACTAATCTTCCCAAAACCACATACGATTCCATAATCCGGTGAAGAGTCAGAGTCGTTCCCGAATTCTACCACGACAAGCAAGGTCGGAGGAGCCCGGCAATTCTACCCACACCCTAACCTAGCTCGGAAGCTAGTGGGTCGCTCGAAAGCCCGGTAGAATGCCCACACCCTGCCTGGCCGGCACAGCATCTCAGCCAGCGGGTCACTCAACCAACACCTGCTCGACTTAGTAGAAAATGGTACGGCCTCGATCCTTCACGGCATACCCATACACTTCATATCATTCACGCATTGTGCAGGGGCAGCCTGGATTAACAACTCGGATATCATCACAAAGCTCTACATTACGATATTAATAATAACAGTCCACGATGGGACGATATATTACATCAGTCGGTTATCATTGGAAACATATCCGAGTACAGAGCAATTTAACAACAGCGGAAGCAAAATGATTAGACCCACAGCGACATAGTGGCCGCTGAACAAAACACCAACTATCCCATGAATCGACTAACTAACCGAGGAAACAGCAATGTCAAGCGTCGTCAAAGAAATCTTCGACCACCGGCTCACCTGCAAGCTCTAGGAATAACCTAGGTGAGTACAAACGTACTCGCAAGACTTATTCGTGCTTGATTAAATGTCCTACACATGGATTTGCTACTGCGGAATTAAACATGATGCTTCTCAAAGTAACAATATACAAGTACACAAGTACACATCTACTCATAAGGGAATGAACAGTTCAGATATAACAATCCAAGCTGATATCCAATTCGAATCCAAATCCGGAACACAATCCAACCCGATATCCACCTCACACTCGAATCCAATTAACCGAGTCCGACCAATAAAATAGTTCATGATTCAATTCCAATTGATCCATCATAGCACAACAGAAAAGGAGCACGATGAAGTCACCTCCGGTTGGTATGTCGACGAACACCAACTTTATTCATCGTGCCCGATGAAGTCACCTCAGGTTGGCCTCGCGACATACCAACTTTATTCATCGTGAATCTTCCTTCGACTCTTGGTTAACACGGTGAAATCGCCTCAGGTTGTATTGCGACGAAACACCAACTTTATTCATCGTGCCCGATGAAGTCACCTCAGGTTGGCTTCGCGCAATCCCAACTTTATTCATCGTGAACCCCTTATCAACTCTCGGATAGCACGGTGAAGTCACCTCCGGTTGCATTACGACGAAACCCAACTTTATTCATCGTGCCCGATGAAGTCACCTCAGGTTGGTTTCGCGAAATACCAACTTTATTCACCGTGCACCCGCTCGACTCTTACACATCACTCGAACAAGTTTAGGTGATTAGGGCAACACCTAAGATTCTCGACGGGGCGACCCTTCCTACACATGCTAGTTTACGAGTCCCATACAGCAATTTAAATAAACATTTCATCACACGCATACATAACAAGATAAGGCATGGGAACAACGATAAGAAGGAAATGCAACAAGCTCTGCTTGCCTTAGTCGTAGGATTCCTGATCTTGCGGGGAGTTGTAAGCCGGGTGATCTCCTTCTTCGGGCTCTGAAGCGAGCGATACCGGAAAAGAACAATAGAGGAATACTTAACAACCAGCATGGATGCATGGATGCTTGATGAAGGATGCATGTATCGAAGTAACTAGTGGTTGTTGAGGAGGTACTACTATGCGCATGATCTTAGGTTAGCGCACCGGAGGCTTGTGGGTGGTAGCTAGGATGCATGCATGACTCGTTAAGATGCTCCGATGAGTTAGGGTTGACGTTGGTAGCGGCGGGGCATGTCAACAGTATTAATTAAGCTAGTATAGTGAAAGTAACTTAAGCTATGTGTTCAAAGTAATTAGAATCATGCAAGTTAGAGTGTCGATCATCAACTAGGGTTTGTGCCGATCTGCGACAAATGGGGCTAACGAACGCCTTATCGGGTGGCATATATGCCACAGAACTCCGGGTCCTACCCCAAATGCATGTAAGGGTCTCCGTGATAGTGTGTTAGGGTTTAGTCGCTGATGTACCGTGCATGCGTGATGAGCTACACTAGCTCTGCATTCCAAGTGTGACCTAAGGATGTGAGATGTAACAAACATCCCTCAGTTGAATGGTGGAAGTCACGTTGTAACCCTAATACCTATGCATGTCCATTTCGTGAGGTTGTAACTTGGGGCTATCATTACTAGGCGTAAAGAGATGGGCACGATTAAAAATGTTGGGGCTGTAGTAGTGTTCTGGAATAAGGGTTCAGTGCAACTGGAACCGCGTGATTTGGAATTACGGTCGCCAAACTAGGGTTGATCGATGGTCGACGATTAAAAAGGAGCTAATAACTCGTGCTCTAAAATGACCTACTGTGCATTTGCAAATATTGGAAATCTAATTGAACCAAGTCGTAGGGAATCTCACGAGGTTTCCGAATATATAAAATTTACCTAAATCCGAAGTACGGTTTGAAAGTTATGCTCAATTGAATTTTGTCGGATTTTGGAGTCAAAACCCTAACCCTAACTGTGAGACCTAAATTGCTAAATCCACCCGAGCTTTACCCGGGTCTAACACCCAATCCCTACGCGCACCCGAGAGAACTACCCCCAACTTCTCAGCCCATAATCTCATCCCTCTGTCATATGGGTCCCGCACCGAACTCGTGGCCGAATGAAAATGGGCCACGTGGCCTCTCTCTCACCTCACCCTCACTCCCGCTCACCTTCTCTCTCTCTCGCGTGGACCAACCGGAGAAGGGCTCGGTTGCGGCGGCGCGGTCACCGGGCTCACTGGAAAGGGGCAAGGGGGGCACGGCCGGACTCGGGGAGAGGCGTGGGAGCTCCAGAAGCTTACCCCGAAGACAAGGCCGGGCTCGGGGGGAAGACGGGGAAGTCGGAGGGGAGCCGGCAACGTGGGGGACGGCGGCGGTGCCCGGAGCGGCGTGGGGAGGCGAGCTCGGGCCCGGATCTGCAAGAAGAATGGAAGAGGAGGGTTAGGGAGGAGAGGAGGTGGTTGGGAGCGGAAGAAAAGAGCTCGGGAACCACGGGAGAAGCGGCTGGAGCGCGTCGGAGCGGCGCCGGAGGTGAGGAAGAACGCGGCGGCGGGAGCTCCGGTGGCGGGTTGCTAGGGTTTTGGGTTCTGGTGTAGAAGAGGGGGAGGAGAGCGGGGAGACAAGGGGGAGAGGCACGGTCCGAGCGGTGCATTTTATAGGGCGGCGCGTGTCACGGACCCAGAATCCACCTGTGATTAGGGGAACGCGAGTCGCCAAGGACCGAAGGACTCGTCAGCCCGGTGGCACGGTACCTGCGCCGTACGCACCGAAGCGAAACGATCCGACACCCGCCAGGTGCGAGCCGGCCGGAAGCGACCAATCTTCCCAAAACCACAAACAGATTCCAGATGTCGGTGAAGGGGTAATACCGCGGGATAAGCCTGCGCTCCGCGATAGTCATAGGAGGACTAGAGCTCGGGACATGCATCCCCTCAACCTAACCTAGCCTCGAGGTGCAACTCTGGGAGGATCCAGCTCTGCTCTGCCGTCAGCGCGAGGCGTGACAGTCATGGGAGGCTTAGCGAGTACGGGAAGAATCCCCTGGATTGATTTCACCAAAGATACACAGGACTAGTGGTTCGCTCACCTCTGCCATCACGAAACGCAATCCTAGCACGCAGTAATACCGCTGCACAGTTGCCCACATACTTCATCACATACACGCATTGTACATGGACAACCGCAAGTAACAACTCGGATATCACAGTACAAACTCTACATTACGATATTAATAATAACTGTCCACGACGGGACGACATATTACAATAGTTGATTTTGTCCGAACACATATCCGAGTACGGAGAAGTTAAACGACAGCGGAAGCAAAATAAGTGAAACCCACAGCGGCACAGTGACCGCTGACCAAAATCCACATCTATCCCACGAGTCGAACACTACCGAGGAAACACTACTTCAGGCGGTATTCGAAATAATCCTGGACCATCGGTTCACCTGCAAGCTCTAGGAATAACCTAGGTGAGTACAAAAGTACTCGCAAGACTTAATCGTGCTTGATTAAATGTCCTACACATACTAGTTTAGCGGAAGGTAAACATGATGCTTCTCAGAGTAACAATATACAAAATTAATAACATGGCATCAACAGGGCAAATAAGGACAAGGTAAATAACAATTAATTCAGAAAGCAATCATGCCATAAACACATCACCACAAATCCGATTCATCGAGTCCAAATTCAATGGGGCAACCTATGTATATATATATCCAATCCGATCGACTCAGTTAATCCAATTCCAAATCCAAATGGCAGTCCCTAACCACTCCAAATTTAATCATCCCCGATGCGTAATTAAATCCGAATTGATCATTCAAGGACGCATTGTCAAGAATCCGACTTATCCATCACTTATCAAGATCCAATTTATCCAACAAAGACACATTGTGACTTGATCTCTCGGACCGTTACCGACAAACCCAACCCCTGACGATATACATGAGTGCATAACCGCAAGGAGGTAATGATCCTCCAAGGGGCGTGGAGGCTTATGTCATTATACCGCAGTGTTGGTCCTCGCTAACGATCCCGTGTTATAAGGGATTGTGACACGCTGAAGATATGGTTGCTGCGGTGACAAAACTCTACTTACACCTGGGTCACCTTCCCGCCGCTATTAGCAACAACCGTACCCATTGTGCACGCCCTCGGCTCTCACAACTCACTTAAAGGTTTGGTTGAAGAGCCACAGATGTTCTCAACGTGAGACCCATCCTGCTTGTATTAGTGTGCTTAACATCTCCTAGTGACATCTAGACTGATCATACCCATACGACGAACAACGGAGACAGACACATACAAGCACACATAAGAGAGGGCATACACAAGAGTACGGAAAGTAAAATGCAACAAGCTCTGCTTGCCTTGATCTGGTTGTCTCTGAGCTTGCGGGTAGTCGTAAGTCGGGTGATATTCTCCTTCGGGCTCTGAAGCGAGTAGTACCGGAAAAGAATAAATAAGGAGTATTTAACAACCAGCATGTATGCATGTATGATTGATGTGAGCTACATGTGCCTAAGGTGTATCGGGGTGTCGAGGAAGTATTACTATGTGCAAGGTTTTAGGTTAACTTATCGGAGGCTTGTGTGTGGCAACTAGCTAGAATGCATGCATGGTAGGTTAAGAGCTCCGATGAGTCAAGAGTTGTGTCGTTAGTGGCAAGGCATGGTATTGAAGCTAACAGCATCTGGTTGGGTGATATGTGTGGAGCTTAAATCCTGGTTCTAGTAAGCTTCATCATATTTAGCATTTCTTGGCTTCTTCTCAGTAAGGAACAAGGTATTGTCTATCCTATTCTCAACATTATCTTATTACCTAAACTATTAAGTGGTTCATCATGTGGTTATCCGGGTGCATCATGTGTTACACGTTTAGAGCGGTCAGAAACGTGTTACTCGGAGTTATGACCATCGAACTAGGGTTCGTGTCGATCTGCGATAAAAGAATTAATGAGTGTGGTGTGGGGTGATACAGGTTGACCCTAGGTACTAGTTCTGTACATTATGTGTGTTAAGGTTCGTATGATGAGATTCTAGGGTTTCATCGTTGATTTCTTATGTGAGCTAACGGGTGTAACTTCAAGTTAGGGCTAAGGATGGGAGGCTTTAGTGGGTAATGGTATTTAGAAGGTGAATATCCACAACATATTCGAGGACATGGACCTACGCAGCTGGGGTCGTACAAGTTGGAGCTATAGTACGATAGTTAGAGTTTAGGGAGGAGCGTTGCATGAGAGGGAATAGATTAGGGTTTAGATTCAAAGGATCAGAACGGCAATCGATGGTCCGGACATTATGATTCAACAAAATGGCAGAAGGTTCTACTAGGGTTCCAGAGCTACAGACGTTGCTTGATTCGGAGCTGGGGTTGCCATACTAGGGTGAATCGAGGATCGGCAGTTAACCCGACGACCGGAACATACTAACCTTAAAAGACCTACTGTGCATGTGCTCAAATCAAAGTTTTCTTCCAGCCATGTCGTAGAGCTTTTCGCGAGGATTCCAGAAAGTCCAAGTTTGTCCAAATCTGAGTTACGGATCGAAAGATATCGCCGTTTGAATTTTTGCGGAGAATCTAACCCTAACAGCTCGAAAACCTAATTGCTAAAGCCACCCGAACAAACCCTACTTTCTCTCTGCGCTACTCATTTAAATCACTAAACTCACCCAGGGCTGTACCCCAAAATGGCCACTCATAACCGTACCAGCTGACTGGTGGGGTCTACATGTCAGCCGGAGAGGGCTCATTAGCTCACCCGGTGCTGACACGTGCCCCACCCCCTTCTCTCTACTCACTCTCTCTTTCTCTCTCTCGTCCGGTCAACAGGAGCAACAAGCGGCGGCGTTCCTCACCGGAGGCTCGGCGGAAAATTGCTCCCGGGCGCTGTGGTGCTCGGCAGGGCATGGGGGAAAGAGCCAAAGCTCGGGGAGCTCACCTTGAGGTCAATGCTGGGGTACTGAGGGAAGGAGGCGGCCGGATTGGAGCTCCTGGCGTTGAGGGCGGAGGAGATGGCCGGAGCTTCAATGAGGAGCACCTCGGGCACACGTCTGCGAAGAAAAGAGAGGTCGGAGGGTTAGGGAGGAGGGAGAGGACCATAGGGACAAGAAGATGGGGAAAATGGGGAACCGAGGCAGTGAAGGGAGCTCGTCGGAGCCGATGACGGAGAAGAACACGGCGGGGGAGCAACTCGGCACCAATCTGTGAAAGAAAGGGGGCGTAGAGGTTAAGGGGGTGAAGGGGAAGCTCTTGGAACGGAAGAGGGGACCGGAGGACCACCGGAGGAGCGGTGATTTCTCACCGGAGTGGAACCCGACGCCGGAGAAGAAGGCGGCGAGGGAGGGGATTGCTTGGCGGTGGGGGCTAGGGTTCTTGGAGAGGAGCGGGGAGCACGGGCTACCCGAGCAGGCATTAAATAGGGCGGCGGGGCGCTTGTCGGGACGGCGCCGGTCGGGGCACCACCCACCGTGGCCTGTGGGCGCCGGCGACGTGGAAGGTGCGTGCTGACGCGTGGGGCCCCGGGCTGGAGAGGTGAGAGGAGGAGGCTGCCATGCGGGGCCCAGTGGAAGGCGGGGTGAGGGAAGCTGCGGCGGGATGGAGTGGGCCGGCTCGGGGGCGGCCCAGTAGGGTTGGCCCGACGCCAGTTTAGGGTTTTTGTTTTCCTTTTTAATTTCTTAAATAGCAGATCCATTCCCTTTGTTATTTTATGTACCAAAACAACTCCAAATAACTTGAGATTTTTACAGGGCCCTCAAAATATTCTTAGGAATCTACTGTAAGAACTTGAACTGATTTGAAGCTAGTTTGCCCTAGGTTTTAGTTCAATCACAAGATTTGACCTAATTTTAGGTGTGAATTGCAATTAGGTCCTTTGGGCCTCTAAGAAATTCCAACCTTCTCCAAGGTGTTTAAGAGAGCATGTGGGGCCTGCTATGCAACTTTAAATAGGTTTGGGGCTCACTTGACCTAGTTTTTAGATTAACTTTAGAGTTTGACCTAATCGGCGTGGGAACGGCAACTGGGTCCTTGATTCTTCCCAAGCTTCTGAAAATTGGCAGGTAGCTAAGGTTTCTACTTTCGAACTTGTTATGAAAGTTGGGGGGAAACTTTTCATCCACCAGAGCTCTCCTACTCTTCCAACCCTAGTTGTGTCAGCTTTAGGGTTTGGAGTTGAGTACTTCCATCGAACTAGCAGGGTAGTAGTAATTTGGGGGATGGCTTGAGATGAAGGCTCCGGGGAGAAGAGGGGGAAGCTATCCTAGTGGCTCCTCGAAAGGGAATCGTGGATCCAACTTCCTACTAGAGCTATAATCGTTATTCGATGCTTCGAATAAGTTGATTGGTGTTTGCTAGAATACCCACCGAGGATGAGATATGTACATATTCAATAAAGTTTTCATCATATAGTAATTTAGTTTTAATAAGGTGTGTGGGAGTGGGTGTTTATGTAGGATGACGAATGCCATGTATGCATGAATGCAAGTCGAAAACCTGATTGTCTAATTTGGGTATTACAAAACCTACCCCCCTTAAAAAGATCTCGACCCGAGATCTCTAACGTTCGGCAAACAGAGATGGGAGCTCGACCTTGAGCAAGCTTCTTACTCCTACTTAGCTTCAGTGTGGGGTGTGATTGCTCCATTCTGTGAGGAGACCTTCTTGCAGTTCTTCCATCGTGGGGGTCAAGGAGGGTTACGACATTTCTGCTGGATACCAAGCTTCGATATGTCCAAGTGATTAAGGAGACAGACTTGAAATCTGTTGGATACCAAGCTTGACCTGGTGATCTATCCGCTTGGTTTGGGTCCATTAAGAATGATGACGAAGGAACGGCCTTGGGCTATCGAGATGGATAGATATCAGGGGTTTGAATGTTTTAGGGGAATTTAAGTTCTTACCTTGTTGATACCAAGCTGCTCACTATTTGACTTCTACACCAGTTCTGGAAAGAGGAAACCAGATCAAGTTATTATTTCAGATAACCGTATTCTGGGAGGAAGAGGGGTGCGAGGACCTTGACAGTCCTGCAAATTCAGAATTCAAGATCGTTGGTTTGAGTGAGAGGGGTCATGACGATCGGCTATCTGTGCTCCAACAAGGTTGAAGACGATAGTGAGGGTAGTAACCTTGAAGCAATTGAAGTATCTGTTTATGATTACTTGGAAAGAAGGATCAGGAGTGGGATTGAGACATCAGGAAGCCTTTCCAAGTTTCATAGTCTATTTCACTACACGAAGGGTGCTTGATTCTTCCGGGGTGTCCTGTTTCGGGGTTTGCCTTTGTCTTTTCTACACCACTCGTCGTACGGGGTTTAGGGTGAATTATGATGCGACTATTCTTAATTTGGCTGTTAAGCTAGATTCTCTAGAATCTTTGTTGTATTTTTCTCAGTAAAAACAAGAAGAGAAAGTTCTTGTAATTAACTGGGTGGGGAGGATTAGGAGATGGCAGAGTCCATTGGACACCACGCTTAAGGGTCTTTGTGTTCCGATTCAGACTTGGAACGGTGAGGAGGTGATCTATAGGGTTGACCATTAAGCGAGTGGACTATCTAGGGATAGGGAATCCACGTGGTAGGGGAAACGTGGAAAGAGGTGGATATGGTTATCCTTATACGAGAAGTCTTCTTAAAAAGTTTAGTGTGGGTGCACTTAGGTCGCGTAGGGTGTGGAGGGAAGAAGGTGCTTGGTGATACCAAGCTGTACCAAGGTGTACGTATAACAGTAGAGGAGGAAGGAACTGGATTGAGGAAGGGTTCGTTGTGCATGGCTAACGTGGCATGCACCTTTTCTTGGAATTGCCTCCAAAAGATATTGTGCCAAACAAGACAGTCAATCTAGAATTGTCGGGGCCTGAGAATGGTCTCGTACTACACGTAGTGCCAACAACGAGGAGTTGGCCAGACTTCGTATTGGTTCTAGGTGAGCACAAAAGCATTCTGGGGTACCGAGTACAGACGCCTATACGCCAGATGATTCACCAAACAGGTATATATACGACATGCACAAAGGCAATTCTAGATCTTCCAAGCACGTATAGAAATTTAACGGTTTAAAAGGGAACGGTGCGTCTTTCAGCTTGATCTAAGCTCCTATTGGGTTGAGGATGCCAAACTGGGAATAATGCAATGCTGATACCGGCATGTGGCTATCCTGTGCAACTTACTGGATATATAAGAGTGGAATACTCCTAAAATCAAAAGAATGGCAGCAGGAGTTCAGTTAAGGAGAGGCGTACCCAACACTTCCTTTGGTACATCCTGCGCTTGGAGGCCTCTGCTTGCTTGTTCTCGCCGTAATTTAAAGGCAAGAAGATGTCCTGTTCGCAGAAGACGGCAACGCTTTGTACGATGCCCCATTTTTCCGCAGTGTTGGCATGACACCTTGCTCAAATCCTTGACGGGTTGTGGCTGCTTGAGCTGGGGTTGAGGCTGATGTTCTGGTTGCTGAGGAAGGGGAGCACAACCTTGGAATGCCTCAGGAGCAAAAACAGACCCCGTGCGCGGAAGGGAACAACCATCGCGAAATGTCCCAGCTTTGCACAGTTGCAACAGTGAATCTGGCTTTGATCAAATAGGGCTTGCGGTGGTTCATTCTGGGGAAGGGGTGGATGTTCCAGTTGCGGAAGGCGAGGAACATCATCTTGCGGTGTCTTAGGAGCGAAAATATGCCCGGTGCGCAAGGAGAAACAGCGGTTGGCGAAATGTCCTACCTTCCCACAATTGTAGCATTTAATCTTGCTCCAATCCACGGGGGATCGCGACCTTTGCGAGCTACTTTCTGCTGACTCGGCTATCTCACTCTTGCGCTTGCGAGACTTGTTGGGGACTGGCTCTTTTGCTTGTTCATCGGTCGCCTGGTTCACGGGATACTGAGAGTTGCGCATCATAACCATAGCAATCTCGGCGTGGTTGCGGACGAGTTGCTGAATGATTTGGTTCTGGGCGACAATTAAATCCGTAAGATTGGTTTGCTGAGGTGGGGGTGGCACCTCGTCTTCACCACCCTGGCGACGATCACGGTTGGCTCCACGGTTTTTCTTGGCCATACTGTTGCACCGAATCAGAGGATACCGAGTGAGATAATTGGAGTGGGGAAACCTAGGAAACTAAGGATGTTTCTAGCAGGGTATAGTAAGGTAACTGAAGATAAGGCACATCATTTCATACGCCTTTCCTCAAGAAAATGGAGCACAAAACAATTGCAAGGTAAATGGACGCTAACACATGAACGCATTAATATGATCAAGAGGTTCATAGGAAAGCTGCGGTTTAGATCACTCTTTTAGTGAAATAAACGGGTAATGTTCCAAAATTGCAGCCCTAAATACTCGATTACAATTTTCTCAAAAGATGGCCTAAGTCCTAACATTATGGATTCACCTTACATTCCACAATACAATCACCTAAGGACTGTATGGAGCTCCTTCATTACGACGATTGATCTCATAAACTTCCAACTCAGTAGGGAGAGGAACCATGGAATGAAACAAGGAAATGCTGTGTCCAAATTGAGGGATCACAGAAGGAATACGACGAATGCTGCCCACCGACATTTGTGGACGCAACGAATTTGGTGGGAAACGAATCTCCATTCCGCCCACCGACGGATAGTGGTACTCCCACGGGCCTCTTTCATAGACTGAGTAGTTGCCCTCACCGGTCCAGAAAAGTGAGGGGGTGCGGCGAAGTCTCTCCGTTGGTGATGAGCGAGTTCAAGAGAGGTGATGAGGCGATGACGATAGCGTCTCATTTCGAATCCGCGGGCACGATACGCCATATCCAGGGACCGGACGAGGCGACCCAAATGGGCTAGTGCCACGTTACTCTCCTGGGTGAAGTCTTCAGATGGCGCCACATCCTCCATGGGAGTCCGTGACGGAAAGTAGGTGAAGGGGCCTCCAACGAGACCCGGGAGCTCATGTCGAAGATGGCACATAGCTGAATATGCTGCGTCTTGGACCGCGGACTCCAATTCTGCTCCATAGCCATCGAAGAGGCATGGCTGGTGGGGAGGGTCCTGCGCACGCGGGTGAATGAACACGCGCGCATCGATACTCGTACATGCCAAACCCTAGGTCGGCTCTATGCACAAGGTATTCTAGGAGATAGGGAAATCCGAGTTCCCGAAGCATGTACAACAACACCTCCGGAAACCCGTCGACATCCAAGGCATGGGTAGCATGCACCAGCTGAGGAAATTCCATCTAAGATGACAAGGATAAGTTAGGGTCAGCCACACAAGGAAAACAAATGCAATAGAGAAGAGAATCAGAACTAAGAGCGATGAGGGTAAGGAATAAACAGCAATCTACTTATTAGTTTTTAAACATAGGGTTTAACTTCGTAAATAGTTTTGCTGGCCAAGTGGCGAGGCACAGATCTGCGTGGCACCGATCAGCGAGGCGCAGCGGAAGCTCCTATCTAACGACCACCTGCAATTGGTTTCCTACGGTCAGTTCGGCTCTGATACCAAGCTGTCACGGACCCGGAATCCACCTGTGATTAGGGGAACGCGAAGTCGCCAAGGACCGAAGGACTCGTCAGCCCGGTGGCACGGTACCTGCGCCGTACGCACCGAAGCGGAACGATCCGACACCCGCCAGGTGCGAGCCGGCCGGAAGCGACCAATCTTCCCAAAACCACAAACAGATTCCAGATGTCGGTGAAGGGGTAATACCGCGGGATAAGCCTGCGCTCCGCGATAGTCATAGGAGGACTAGAGCTCGGGACATGCATCCCCTCAACCTAACCTAGCCTCGAGGTGCAACTCTGGGAGGATCCAGCTCTGCTCTGCCGTCAGCGCGAGGCGTGACAGTCATGGGAGGCTTAGCGAGTACGGGACGAATCCCCTGGATGGACTTTCACCAAAGATACACAGGACTAGTGGTTCGCTCACCTCTGCCATCACGAAACGCAATCCTAGCACGCAGTAATACCGCTGCACAGTTGCCCACATACTTCATCACATACACGCATTGTACATGGACAACCGCAAGTAACAACTCGGATACCACAGTACAAACTCTACATTACGATATTAATAATAACTGTCCACGACGGGACGACATATTACAATAGTTGATTTATGTCCAAACACATATCCGAGTACGGAGAAGTTAAACGACAGCGGAAGCAAAATAAGTGAAACCCACAGCGGCACAGTGACCGCTGACCAAAATCCACATCTATCCCATGAGTCGAACACTACCGAGGAAACACTACTTCAGGCGGTATTCGAAATAATCCCGGACCATCGGTTCACCTGCAAGCTCTAGGAATAACCTAGGTGAGTACAAAAGTACTCGCAAGACTTAATCGTGCTTGATTAAATGTCCTACACATACTAGTTTAGCAGAAGGTAAACATGATGCTTCTCAGAGTAACAATATACAAAATTAATAACATGGCATCAACAGGGCAAATAAGGACAAGGTAAATAACAATTAATTCAGAAAGCAATCATATCATAAACACATCACCACAAATCCGATTCATCGAGTCCAAATCCAATGGGGCAACCTATGTATATATATATCCAATCCGATCGACTCAGTTAACCAATTCCAAATCCAAATGGCAGCCCTAACCACTCCAAATTTAATCATCCCCGATGCGTAATTAAATCCGAATTGATCATTCAAGGACGCATTGTCAAGAATCCGACTTATCCACCACTTATCAAGATCCAATTTATCCAACAAAGACACATTGTGACTTGATCTCTCGGACCGTTACTGACAAACCCAACCCCTGACGATATACATGAGTGCATAACCGCAAGGAGGTAATGATCCTCCAAGGGGCGTGGAGGCTTATGTCATTATACCGCAGTGTTGGTTCTCGCTAACGATCCCGTGTTATAAGGGATTGTGACACGCTGAAGATATGGTTGCTGCGGTGACAAAACTCTACTTACACCTGGGTCACCTTCCCGCCGCTATTAGCAACAACCGTACCCATTGTGCACGCCCTCGGCTCTCACAACTCACTTAAAGGTTTGGTTGAAGAGCCACAGATGTTCTCAACGTGAGACCCATCCTGCTTGTATTAGTGTGCTTAACATCTCCTAATGACATCTAGACTGATCATACCCATACGACGAACAACGGAGACAGACACATACAAGCACACATAAGAGAGGGCATACACAAGAGTACGGAAAGTAAAATGCAACAAGCTCTGCTTGCCTTGATCTGGTTGTCTCTGAGCTTGCGGGTAGTCGTAAGTCGGGTGGTATTCTCCTTCAGGGCTCTGAAGCGAGTAGTACCGGAAAAGAATAAATAAGGAGTATTTAACAACCAGCATGTATGCATGTATGATTGATGTGAGCTACATGTGCCTAAGGTGTATCGGGGTGTCGAGGAAGTATTACTATGTGCAAGGTTTTAGGTTAACTTATCGGAGGCTTGTGTGTGGCAACTAGCTAGAATGCATGCATGGTAGGTTAAGAGCTCCGATGAGTCTAGAGTTGTGTCGTTAGTGCAAGGCATGGTATGAAGCTAACAGCATCTGGTTGGGTGATATGTGTGGAGCTTAAATCCTGGTTCTAGTAAGCTTCGTCATATTTAGCATTTCCTGTCTTCTTCTCAGTAAGGAACAAGGTATTGTCTATCCTATTCTCAACATTATCTTATTACCTAAAACTATTAAGTGGTTCATCATGTGGTTATCCGGGTGCATCATGTGTTACACGTTTAGAGCGGTCAGAAACGTGTTACTCGGAGTTATGACCATCGAACTAGGGTTCGTGTCGATCTGCGATAAAAGAATTAATGAGTGTGGTGTGGGGTGATACAGGTTGACCCTAGGTACTAGTTCTGTACATTATGTGTGTTAAGGTTCGTATGATGAGATTCTAGGGTTTCATCGTTGATTTCTTATGTGAGCTAACTGGTGTAACTTCAAGTTAGGGCTAAGGATGGGAGGCTTTAGTGGGTAATGGTATTTAGAAGGTGAATATCCACAAACATATTCGAGGACATGGACTACGCAGCTGGGGTCGTACAGTTGGAGCTATAGTACGTATAGTTAGAGTTTAGGGAAGGAGCGTTGCATGAGAGGGAATAGATTAGGGTTTAGATTCAAAGGATCAGAACGGCAATCGATGGTCCAGGACATTATGATTCAACAAAATGGCAGAGGTTCTACTAGGGTTCCAGAGCTACAGACGTTGCTTGATTCGGAGCTGGGGTTGCCATACTAGGGTGAATCGAGGATCGGCAGTTAACCCGATGACCGGAACATACTAACCTTAAAAGACCTACTGTGCATGTGCTCAAATCAAAGTTTTCTTCCAGCCATGTCGTAGAGCTTTTCGCGAGGATTCCAGAAAGTCCAAGTTTGTCCAAATCCGAGTTACGGATCGAAAGATATCGCTGTTTGAATTTTTGCGGAGAATCTAACCCTAACAGCTCGAAAACCTAATTGCTAAAGCCACCCGAACAAACCCTACTTTCTCTCTGCGCTACTCATTTAAATCACTAAACTCACCCAGGGCTGTACCCCAAAATGGCCACTCATAACCGTACCAGCTGACTGGTGGGGTCTACATGTCAGCCGGAGAGGGCTTATTAGCTCACCCGGTGCTGACACGTGCCCCACCCCCTTCTCTCTACTCACTCTCTCTTTCTCTCTCTCGTCCGGTCAACAGGAGCAACAAGCGGCGGCGTTCCTCATCGGAGGCTCGCCGGAAAATTGCTCCCAGGCGCTGTGGTGCTCGGCAGGGCATGGGGGAAAGAGCCAAAGCTCGGGGAGCTCACCTTGAGGTCAATGCCGGGGTACTGAGGGAAGGAGGCGGCCGGATTGGAGCTCCTGGCGTTGAGGGCGGAGGAGATGGCCGGAGCTTCGATGAGGAGCACCTCGGGCACACGTCTGCGAAGAAAAGAGAGGTCGGAGGGTTAGGGAGGAGGGAGAGGACCATAGGGACAAGAAGATGGGGAAAATGGGGAACCGAGGCAGTGAAGGGAGCTCGTCGGAGCCGATGACGGAGAAGAACACGGCGGGGGAGCAACTCGGCACCAATCTGTGAAAGAAAGGGGGCGGAGCGGTTAAGGGGGTGAAGGGGAAGCTCTTGGAACGGAAGAGGGGACCGGAGGACCACCGGAGGAGCGGTGATTTCTCACCGGAGTGGAACCCGACGCCAGAGAAGAAGGCGGCGAGGGAGGGGATTGCTTGGCGGTGGGGGCTAGGGTTCTTGGAGAGGAGCGGGGAGCACGGGCTGCCCGAGCAGGCATTAAATAGGGCGGCGGGGCGCTTGTCGGGACGGCGCCGGTCGGGGCACCGCCCACCGTGGCCTGTGGGCGCCGGCGACGTGGAAGGTGCGTGCTGACGCGTGGGGCCCCGGGCTGGAGAGGTGAGAGGAGGAGGCTGCCATGCGGGGCCCAGTGGAAGGCGGGGTGAGGGAAGCTGCGGCGGGATGGAGTGGGCCGGCTCGGGGGCGGCCCAGTAGGGTCGGCCCGACGCCAGTTTAGGGTTTTTGTTTTCCTTTTTAATTTCTTAAATAGCAGATCCATTCCCTTTGTTATTTTATTACCAAAACAACTCCAAATAACTTGAGATTTTTACAGGGCCCTCAAAATATTCTTAGGAATCTACTGTAAGAACTTGAACTGATTTGAAGCTAGTTTGCCCTAGGTTTTAGTTCAATCACAAGATTTGACCTAATTTTAGGTGTGAATTGCAATTAGGTCCTTTGGGCCTCTAAGAAATTCCAACCTTCTCCAAGGTGTTTAAGAGAGCATGTGGGGCCTGCTATGCAACTTTAAATAGGTTTGGGGCTCACTTGACCTAGTTTTTAGATTAACTTTAGAGTTTGACCTAATCGGCGTGGGAACGGCAACTTTAGAGAGCATGTGAGTTATTCGATGCTTCGAATAAGTTCATTGGTGTTTGCTAGAATACCCACCGAGGATGAGATATGTACATATTCAATAAAATTTCATCATATAGTAATTTAGTTTTAATAAGGTGTGTGGGAGTGGGTGTTTATGTAGGATGACGAATGCCATGTATGCATGAATGCAAGTCGAAAACCTTGATTGTCTAATTTGGGTATTACAGCGCGGCTGTCGGAAGGGCGCTGTCGGGACGGCACCGCCCGCCATGGCCGTTCATCGGCGGCGGCATGGAGGCCCCGCCCTGACAGGCGGGCCCCACGGGCCAGCGGGAGAGGAGGCGCGGTGAGAGGCCGACGGGCGGGGCCCACGTGCTGGGGAGGTCAGGCGGAAGGAGATGGGCCGGCCGGGGCGGCCCGAAGGCCCCGGGCCTTTTTCTTTTTCTTTTAACTTTTCCCCTTTTTCTTTTTATATAGCAACAGAGAAGGGGTTTGCGTCATTTTATGTGCGATATTTGCTCCAAAATTCCTGAAATTTTTACAGGACTCTCTAAACCTTATTTTTAAGCTTCTGTAGAAATTTGAATCAGTTTGGGCAAGATTGACCTATGTTTGCATTCCAATTCAATTTGGGGGCTCAATTTGAATTTATACTGCAACTAAGCCCTAGGTATACTCAAAAATTCTGAAATTTGGAGGAGATGCTCAAAACATTATAAGAGCCCTACTGTAGGAGTTTGGAGTGTGTTTGCCCTAGGTTCCAGTTCAAACCCGACTTTTGACCTAATTGGAGTTTGCGTTACAACTGGGTCCTTTTTGGTCCTTCAGAAATTTCCAAATCTTACCCGGATGTTTAAAAGTGAGCTATGGGACCACTGTAAGATGTTCAAGTCCTTTAGAGTGGAGTTGACCTAATTGACGTATTACGATTTAACACTCCTTCTCGGAATTGCTTTCTAACCCTAGGTTCAAGTGACGATGCAAGAGGGCTCGGGATAAGGGGTCCGGGAGGAAGAGGGGAAAGGTTCGGTGGGAAGATTCATCGACGGCGTCACTGATCACTCCACATGCTAATGTTAGAGTTGTTATCCGATACTTCGAATAAGTTGATTGGTGTTTGCAAGATTTATCCGCCGAGGATGAGATATGTACATATTCTATAAGGTTTCTTATTACTGTATTTTAGTTTTAACAAGGTGTGTGTGTGTGTGTGCGGGGGTTTATATAGAATGATGAATGCCATGTATGCATGAATGCAGGGCAAATACTCGGTCGTCTAATTTGGGTATTACAAAACCTACCCCCCTTAAAAAGATCTCGACCCGAGATCTCTAACGTTCGGTAAACAAAGATGGAAGCTCGGTCTTGAGCCAATCTTCTTATTCCCACTTAGCTTCAGCATCGATGTGATTGCTCCATTCTGTCAAGAGACCTTCTTGTAGTTCTTCCATCGTGGGGGTCAAGGAGGGTTACGACACGTCTGCTGGATACCAAGCTTGACCAGGTGACCTATTTGTTTTGTTTGGGTCCATCAAGAATAATGGCGAAGAAACGGCCTTGTGCTACCGAGATGGATGGATATCAGGGGTTTGAATGTTTCAGGGAAGTTTAAGTTCTCGCGTTGCTGATGGTAGGTCGTGGGGTCACTATTTGACTTCTACACCAGTTCTGGAAAGAGAAAACCAGATCAAGTTATTATTTTCAATAATAACCGTATTCTGGGAGAAGAGGAGTGTGAGGACCTTGACGGTCCTGCAAATTCAGAATTCAAGATCGTTGGTTTGAGTGAGAGGGGTCATGACGACCGGTTATCTCTGCTCCAACAAAGCTGACGAAGGTAGTGAGGGTCGTGACTTCGAAGCAATCGAAGTATCTGTTTATGATTACATGGGAATAAGGATCGGAAGTAGGAGGGGAGCAACAAAAGGCCTTTCCGATTGTATATTCCATTTCACCGAGGCTGAATGTCAGGTGCTCGACCCTTCCGGGGTGGTCTATCTTGGGGATTGCCCTTGTTGCTGGGAACTAGGTGGCAAGGTTCCGACTAGGGTATCCGAAGAATCTTGGGTAGCTAGGATTACGTATATGACAGCTTTAATGGGAAGCTGTGTCTCTTAGGTCCTTGAGCTTGCCATTGTACTGACGGATTGGTGCTACTAGGTCTATCCATCTTTGCCTTCTGCTGTTTATCTCTCTGCTCTATTTGATCGTTCGTTCAACTTCCTTATCTTCAACTTTTCTACACCACTCTTCGTACAGGGTTTAGGGTGAACTATGATGCGACTATTCTTAATTTGGCTGTTAAGCTAGATTCTCTAGAATCTTTGTTGTATTTTTCTCAGTAAAAACAAGAAGGTAAGGATTCTTGTAATTAACTGGGTGGTGAGGATTAGAAGATGACAGAGTCCATTGGGTACCATGCTTAAGGGTCTTCGTGCTCCGGTTCGGCTTGGAATATAGGGATGACCATAGATCTTTCAAGCACTCTTGGGAACTTAAACGGCTAAGATGGAACGGAACGTCTTCCAGCTCGATCTAAGCTCCTATACGGTTAAGAGTGGTCAAACTAGGAACAGTGCAATGGTGATGCCGGAATGTGGCTATCCCGTACAAACTTGCTGGGTATAAGGGAATGGAAGGCTCTTAAGAATCAAAAAGAACAGTTGCGGGAGTTGAGTGAACGGAGAGCGTACCCAGCACCACATCTGGCGCCTCCTGTGCTTCCTCGGCTGTGATGTGGTTCACTCTACCACGGCCGGGGACTTGAGGCTTGTTGGGGGCTTGACCCCGAGCTTGAGAGCCTCCACTTACTTGTCCTTGCTGCATCTTGGGGGCCGAGGGGAGTCCCGTACGTGGATGAAGGCAATTGTTGGCAAAGTGCCCCATGTTTCCACAGTTGTAGCACCTAACCTTGCTGAGGTCGAACGGAGGTCGCGGCTGTCCGCTCTGTGGACGAGGCTGAACATTCTGTGGCTGAGGACGCGGCGCATAACCCTGCTGCCTTGGAGGATACTGACCTGCAGGACGAGGTGGTTGCTGCTGCCATGCCCGCGGCTTCTGCGAGCTGCTTGCGGCTGATTTCTGAATCTCTCTTTCGCGTTTGCGATTCTGGCTGAGAACGGACTCTCTTGCTTCTATGTTAATGACTTTATCCACCAAGTACTGAAAGTCGCGCACGTCAACAGTGGCTAGCCTTGCCCACATCTCATCATTCAATTTGTCCATAAAGTGCCGAACCTTTTCTCTATCGGTGGAAACTTCCTGAGAGGCATACCGCGATAAGTGGTTGAATTCGCGAAGGAATTCCATGATGGGTTTCTTGCCTTGACGGAGATCTCAGAACTCCTCCCTCTTCAAGTTCATGATTCCGTCGGGGATATGGAAGTTGCGGAAACCGGTCTTGAACTCGTTCCATGTGACCACATGGCCGGCAGCTTGCATGGCCGAGAAGTTCTCCCACCATTCTGCGGCAGCGCCTGCCAGGCAGTGAGAAGCGAACCTGACCTTGTTAGCTTCAGTGCACTCTGCTAGCTCGAGTTTCCTTTCAATTTGCCGGATCCAACCATCCGCCTCCAGGGGATCATCAACTTGATCGAAAGTTGGCGGTTGGGTCCGCTGGAATTCAGCTAAACCTCCTCGAGCCTGCCCACCGCCGGCGCCTTGATTACGCGCCAGTTGCTCGAGGATCCTGTTCTGGGTCACCAGCAGATCCGCAATACTGGGCTGCTGGGGAGGGGGTGGCACTTCTTCCTCCTCACGTTCCCGACGTCCACAAGCAGCTCCGCGTGTTCCTGACGCCATTCTGTTGAAAACAGAAGACACCGGATGAGACAAAGGAGTTGGAACTTGGGAAATCAAGGGCATTTCCACAAGGGTATAACAAGGTATACAAAGATAAGGCACATCGTTTCATACACATTTTCACGAGAAAATGAGGCATAAAACAATGGCAAGGGAAGTTAACGCTAACACGAATGCACTAACACGATCATCGGCGTTCATGTGTGGGCTACGGTCTAAATCATCCTTATGGTGAACTAGACATCAACAATGTGTCAAAATGGCAGCCACCAACACTCAATTACATGGTTCCAAAAGATGCCTTAAATCTAGAATCTGGTTCAGCTTACATTCCAAATTACAAACCACGACTAGGTCCTGAAGTCTGAACAGCACGACTAAGGACTGTATGGAGCTCCTTCATTGTGGCGACGAGTCTCGTAAGTCTCCAAATCGTCGGGGAGAGGAAGCAGAGTGTGGAACAACGGAATCCCATGTCCATGCGGAGGAAGGACAGTGGGAATACGTCGGGTGCTGCCCACCAACGTCCTGGAACGTAGCACATCCGGGCGAAGTCCAAGTTCTACTCCGCCCACCGACGGGTAGTGGTACTCCCATGGACCAACTTCATAGACCGAGTAGATGCCCTCGCCGGTCCAGAAGTGTGGAGGGGGAGCAAAGGAGTTTCCTTGGTGTTGAGCAAGTTGTAGAGAGATGAGGAGACGGTGCCGATACCGCCTCAACTCGAAGCCACGGGCTCGATACGCCGTGTCCAGGGTTCGGACAAGACGCCCCAAGTGGGCTAAGGCCACATTGGGCTCCCGGATGAAGTCTTCATACGGAGCCACATCTTCAGTCGGAGTGCGCGGCGGGAAGTAGACGAAGGGGCTTTCGGCAAGGCCTAGAAGCTCATGGCGAAGACGACAGATGGCTGAGTAGGCTGCATCCTGGACGGCAGATTCCAACTCAGCCCCATATCCGTTGAAGGAACGTGGCTGATGTGGAGGGTCACTGTCACGGGGGTCGATGAACACGCGTGCTCGATACTCGTACAGTCCAAACCCTAGATCGGCTCTATGTATCAGGTACTCTGGGAGGTGTGGGAATCCAAGTTCTCGGAGCATGTACAGGAGTACTTCTGGAAATCCATCAACATCCAGGGCATGAGTGGCATGCATCAGTTGTGGGGAATCCATCTGGCAGAGCAGACAACAAGGTTAGGGTCGGCTACAAACACAAAACCAAAGCGACAGGGAAGGGGGTTTCAGAACTAAGAGCGGAGAGGATAAGGAGTAAAAAGCAGTCTACTTATTAAGTTTAAATATAGGGTTTAACTTTTAAATAGTTTTGCTGGCCTATCGGCGAGGCGCAGCGGAAGCTCCTATCTAACGACCACCTGCAATTGGTTTCCTACGGTCAGCTCGGCTCTGATACCAAGCTGTCACAGACCCAGAATTGCATATGATTAGGGGAACGCGAAGTCGCCAAGGACCGAAGGACTCGCCAGCCCGGTGGCACGGTACCTGCGTCGTACGCACCAAGGTAGAACGATCCGACACCCGCCACGTGCGAGCCGGCCGGAAGCGACTAATCTTCCCAAAACCACATACGATTCCATAATCCGGTGAAGAGTCAGAGTCGTTCTTGAATTCTACCACGACAAGCAAGGTCGGAGGAGCCCGGCAATTCTACCCACACCCTAACCTAGCTCGGAAGCTAGTGGGTCGCTCGAAAGCCCGGTAGAACGCCCACACCCTGCCTGGCCGGCACAGCATCTCAGCCAGCGGGTCACTCAACCAACACCTGCTCGACTTAGTAGAAAATGGTACGGCCTCGATCCTTCACGGCATACCCATACACTTCATATCATTCACGCATTGTGCAGGGGCAGCCTGGATTAACAACTCGGATATCATCACAAAGCTCTACATTACGATATTAATAATAACAGTCCACGATGGGACGATATATTACATCAGTCGGTTATCACTGGAAACATATCCGAGTACGGAGCAATTTAACAACAGCGGAAGCAAAATGATTAGACCCACAGCGACATAGTGGCCGCTGAACAAAACACCAACTATCCCATGAATCGACTAACTAACCGAGGAAACAGCAATGTCAAGCGTCGTCAAAGAAATCTTCGACCACCGGCTCACCTGCAAGCTCTAGGAATAACCTAGGTGAGTACAAACGTACTCGCAAGACTTATTCGTGCTTGATTAAATGTCCTACACATGGATTTGCTACTGCGGAATTAAACATGATGCTTCTCAAAGTAACAATATACAAGTACACAAGTACACATCTACTCATAAGGGAATGAACAGTTCAGATATAACAATCCAAGCTGATATCCAATTCGAATCCAAATCCGGAACACAATCCAACCCGATATCCACCTCACACTCGAATCCAATTAACCGAGTCCGACCAATAAAATAGTTCATGATTCAATTCCAATTGATCCATCATAGCACAAGAGAAAAGGAGCACGATGAAGTCACCTCCGGTTGGTATGTCGACGAACACCAACTTTATTCATCGTGCCCGATGAAGTCACCTCAGGTTGGCCTCGCGACATACCAACTTTATTCATCGTGAATCTTCCTTCGACTCTTGGTCAACACGGTGAAATCGCCTCAGGTTGTATTGCGACGAAACACCAACTTTATTCATCGTGCCCGATGAAGTCACCTCAGGTTGGCTTCGCGCAATCCCAACTTTATTCATCGTGAACCTCTTATCAACTCTCGGATAGCACGGTGAAGTCACCTCCGGTTGCATTACGACGAAACCCAACTTTATTCATCGTGCCCGATGAAGTCACCTCAGGTTGGTTTCGCGAAATACCAACTTTATTCACCGTGCACCCGCTCGACTCTTACGCATCACTCGAACAAGTTTAGGTGATTAGGGCAACACCTAAGATTCTCGACGGGACGACCCTTCCTACACATGCTAGTTTACGAGTCCCATACAGCAATTTAAATAAACATTTCATCACACGCATACATAACAAGATAAGGCATGGGAACAACGATAAGAAGGAAATGCAACAAGCTCTGCTTGCCTTAGTCGTAGGATTCCTGATCTTGCGGGGAGTTGTAAGCCGGGTGATCTCCTTCTTCGGGCTCTGAAGCGAGCGATACCGGAAAAGAACAATAGAGGAATACTTAACAACCAGCATGTATGCATGGATGCTTGATGAAGGATGCATGTATCGAAGTAACTAGTGGTGTTGAGGAGGTACTACTATGCACATGATCTTAGGTTAGCGCACCGGAGGCTTGTGGGTGGTAGCTAGGATGCATGCATGACTCGTTAAAATGCTCCGATGAGTTAGGGTTGACGTTGGTAGCGGCGGGGCATGTCAACAGTATTAATTAAGCTAGTATAGTGAAAGTAACTTAAGCTATGTGTTCAAAGTAATTAGAATCATGCAAGTTAGAGTGTCGATCATCAACTAGGGTTTGTGCCGATCTGCGACAAATGGGGCTAACGAACGCCTTATCGGGTGGCATATATGCCACAGAACTCCGGGTCCTACCCCAAATGCATGTAAGGGTCTCCGTGATAGTGTGTTAGGGTTTAGTCGCTGATGTACCGTGCATGCGTGATGAGCTACACTAGCTCTGCATTCCAAGTGTGACCTAAGGATGTGAGATGTAACAAACATCCCTCAGTTGAATGGTGGAAGTCACGTTGTAACCCTAATACCTATGCATGTCCATTTCGTGAGGTTGTAACTTGGGGCTATCATTACTAGGCGTAAAGAGATGGGCACGATTAAAAATGTTGGGGCTCTAGTAGTGTTCTGGAATAGGGGTTCAGTGCAACTGGAACCGCGTGATTTGGAATTACGGTCGCCAAACTAGGGTTGATCGATGGTCGACGATTAAAAAGGAGCTAATAACTCGTGCTCTAAAATGACCTACTGTGCATTTGTAAATATTGGAAATCTAATTGAACCAAGTCGTAGGGAATCTCGCGAGGTTTCCGAATATATAAAATTTACCTAAATCCGACGTACGGTTTGAAAGTTATGCTCAATTGAATTTTGTCGGATTTTGGAGTCAAAACCCTAACCCTAACTGTGAGACCTAAATTGCTAAATCCACCCGAGCTTTACCCGGGTCTAACACCCAATCCCTACGCGCACCCGAGAGAACTACCCCCAACATCTCAGCCCATAATCTCATCCCTCTGTCATATGGGTCCCGCACCGAACTCGTGGCCGAATGAAAAAGGGCCACGTGGCCTCTCTCTCACCTCACCCTCACTCCCTCTCACCTTCTCTCTCTCTCTCGTGGACCGACCGGAGAAGGGCTCGGTTGCGGCGGCGCGGTCACCGGGCTCACTGGAAAGGGGCAAGGGGGGCACGGCCGGACTCGGGGAGAGGCGTGGGAGCTCCAGAAGCTTACCCCGAAGACAAGGCCGGGCTCGGGGGAAGACGGGGAAGTCGGAGGGGAGCCGGCAACGTGGGGGACGGCGGCGGTGCCCGGAGCGGCGTGGGGAGGCGAGCTCGGGCCCGGATCTGCAAAAAGAATGGAAGAGGAGGGTTAGGGAGGAGAGGAGGTGGTTGGGAGCGGAAGAAAAGAGCTCGGGAACCACGGGAGAAGCGGCTGGAGCGCGTCGGAGCGGCGCCGGAGGTGAGGAAGAACGCGGCGGCGGGAGCTCCGGTGGCGGGTTGCTAGGGTTTTGGGTTCTGGTGTAGAAGAGGGGGAGGAGAGCGGGGAGACAAGGGGGAGAGGCGCGGTCCGAGCGGCGCATTTTATAGGGCGGCGCGGCTGTCGGAAGGGCGCTGTCGGGACGGCACCGCCCGCCATGGCCGTTCATCGGCGGCGGCGTGGAGGCCCCGCCCTGACAGGCGGGCCCCACGGGCCAGCGGGAGAGGAGGCGCGGTGAGAGGCCGACTGGCGGGGCCCGCGCGCTGGGGAGGTCAGGCGGAAGGAGATGGGCCGGCCGGGGCGGCCCGAAGGCCCCGGGCCTTTTTCTTTTTCTTTTAACTTTTCCCCTTTTTCTTTTTATATAGCAACAGAGAAGGGGTTTGCGTCATTTATGTGCGATATTTGCTCCAAAATTCCTGAAATTTTTACAGGACTCTCTAAACCTTATTTTTAAGCTTCTGTAGAAATTTGAATCAGTTTGGGCAAGATTGACCTATGTTTGCATTCCAATTCAATTTGGGGGCTCAATTTGAATTTATACTGCAACTAAGCCCTAGGTATACTCAAAAATTCTGAAATTTGGAGGAGATGCTCAAAACATTATAAGAGCCCTACTGTAGGAGTTTGGAGTGTGTTTGCCCTAGGTTCCAGTTCAAACCCGACTTTTGACCTAATTGGAGTTTGCGTTACAACTGGGTCCTTTTTGGTCCTTCAGAAATTTCCAAATCTTACCCGGATGTTTAGAAGTGAGCTATGGGCCCACTGTAAGATGTTCAAGTCCTTTAGAGTGGAGTTGACCTAATTGACGTATTACGATTTAGCACTCCTTCTCGGAATTGCTTTCTAACCCTAGGTTCAAGTGACGATGCAAGAGGGCTCGGGATAAGGGGTCCGGGAGGAAGAGGGGAAAGGTTCGGTGGGAAGATTCATCGATGGCGTCACTGATCACTCCACATGCTAATGTTAGAGTTGTTATCCGATACTTCGAATAAGTTGATTGGTGTTTGCAAGATTTATCCGCCGAGGATGAGATATGTACATATTCTATAAGGTTTCTTATTACTATATTTTAGTTTTAACAAGGTGTGTGTGTGTGTGTGCGGGGGTTTATATAGAATGATGAATGCCATGTATGCATGAATGCAGGGCAAATACCCGGTCGTCTAATTTGGGTATTACATAATCCCTGCCCAGACTTGATTAATAAATAAAATGGATTGGTTTAGCATTTCATCAATACTTATCGATAAGTTAATAACAATAACAGTGGGACTATTGATGAAAGAACTGTTGTGTTAACTATAATTAGCAATCCAGGTTTAGCATGCCTAGCTGATCTATGAACTAAAAGTGCGGGTGAAACCAACAACTAGCTTACGATCGACTGTTGGGACACAATGTATGTACCAATAGGTAAAGCATTGTTGTCCACTTATTTTCATAACATGAGGAACCAGATAACTTTGACATTAAGGTTATAACAATTAGGAGTAGGACTTGTGGACTCAATGGTCTATGAACTGATCAATGTTGACTAAATCAAACTTAGGTCAACACGGAACCACTTGTCATCCGCTAACCCCAACCACCCAGCTAATTGTGAAATTAGTTAAATTCTTTTCTTTACTGAGAAAAATACAAAAAAAAGATATATCCTAGAGAATCTAGCTTAACAGTCAAACCTAAAATGTTAATATCACAATTCGCCTAACGGCCAGAAAACAATCGCGATCCCATGTTCTCACCTACGACAACGAATCGATCAACTGAGCCCTAACCCTAATTATAAAGTTAAAACCTTTCTCCTTCGTTGCATATCGTATCCCATGCATGCCTCCACATTTTAGGTTCATCCATGATTAAAGTTATAACACAACCAAAACTAAACCATTTGGAATGAATATAGACCTGCTTATGTAATTGGATACTTCATTTAATTTTAATCCACCGTAGTTGCATCCATGTCAATTGCATCCATGCATCTTCGTCATTTTCAAATTAGCTTCTTAGGCTTGCTTTTCCCTTTTTAGAGGTCGCTTGCTTCTTACCGGTGTGTCGAGTATTCTGGAGTTCTCCCGCATGTTCCCCCGTACTTCCCCGAGCAACGAGGCAAGCTCCATTGCTTGTTGATTAATCATTACATTGTGTGTTAATCTTGTTTGGCATACTTAACTGGATTGACTTGGTGCTTGCGTGAATGCTTACTTAATCTATGCTTGATGTCGTACTTGTAGGTGTAGGTCTTATTGTGATGCAGCAGCTATGGCTGAGAATTAAACTGGTTGCCCTTTCAACTTGAACTTGTTAAGTGAGATGTGAGAGCCGAGGGCGTGCACAATGGGTATGGTTGGTGTTAATTGCAGAGTGAAGGCGTCCTAGGAGTAAGTAGAGTTTTGTCGTCACACCAACCCTATCTTCAGCGTGTCATGTCCCTGTCACCACGGGAACGTTAGCGGGAAACCACCACTGAGGCATACTTGAGGTAAGTCTCCATGCCCCTTGGAGGCTCGCTCCCTCCTTGCGGTTATGCACTCACTATACCTGCAGTGGTCGTGTTGCCGGTAACGGTCCGAGAGAATTGATTGAAATTGTTATTGTGATGGACATGTGATTTAATTGGGGTGTGGGCTGCCCCCAGGCATAGTTGAGGTAAGTCTCCATGCCCCTTGGAGGCTTGCTACCTCCAAGCGGTATGCACTCACTATACCTGCAGTGATCAAGTTCCCCGGAGGAATTGGAAATGGTGACATTCATATTACTGTGTTCGTGTGTGGGTGCTTGTAAGTTTGCTATTATTTTCCTGTTGTTATTAATTTGTTGCTAATGTTCGTTGAATCTGAAATTAAAATGAGGTAGCTCATGTTCATTTTATCCCTTGTATGTAACTTGAACTTGATAAGTCAAACAGGGTTAATACCATGTTTTAATTAATTAATGAGCAATGTCTTGCGAGTACGGTGGTTGTACTGACCTAGGTTTATCCTAGGCAGGTTTGTGGAGCATTCCGGGAGTTGACGTTTCGCTGCTTCAGTTTACCACTTTCGGCTTCGACTTCCTTGGGATTGTTGTGGGCTGTTTGAGGTGGTCCCCCACCATCTCGGGTGTTCTACCTTATGTTTCCGCTGCTGCCATTGTGGCTCTTTTGATGCTTATCGACCTTAGGTCAAGTGGTATGTAAGATAAGTACTGCCCCGAGTATGGGACGTGTTATAATTATCTGGTAATCCCTCTCTTTAGTGCTTTACTGTGATATACAAGTTATTATCGAGGCTGCCCATATGCAATGCGTGAATGATATGAAGTATATGGGTATGCCGTGAAGGGTTACGGCTGTTCCTCTTATTACTAGGCCGAGCAGGAATCGGTTGAGTGACCCGCTGGCTGAGATGCTGTGCCGGCCAGGCAGGGTGTGGGCGCATTCTACCGGGCTTTCAAGCGACCCACTAGCTTCCGAGCTAGGTTAGGGTGTGGGTAGAATGGCCGGGCTCCTCCGATCTCGCTTTGCGTGGTAGAATTCGGGAACGGCTCTAAACCTTCACCGGATCAGGGAATTGTACGTGGTTCTGGGAAGTCTAGTCGCTTTCGGCCGGCTTGCGTTGGGCAGGTGTCGGATCACTCCGCCTCGGTGAGTACGGCGCAGGTACCGTGCCACCAGGTCGACTGGTCTTTCGGCCCTTGGCAACCATTCGTTCCCCTAATCATATGTAATTCCCGGGTCCGTGACAGAATCAGAGATAAAACAAGTCTTGATACACCAAAAAATATACTCCCCGATATCCAAAATACTCTCCCTCTTATATTTCTTATATTTCTCTCTCTTATATTTCTCCCCCTTTGACACTAAAACACCAGAAATGGGTGAGGAGAAGAAATATTTAGGGAAGCTTGGTCTTCAACAGCTGGAGAACTTCTGAGAGCTGAGCCTGCAAATGATCAACCTTGGAGTGCAGACTGTTGACTTCTGTTCTAAGTTGAAGATTCTCTCATCGCAGAGCTGCAAATTGGGTTGGCATGACCTTGTTCTGGTAGGCTCTGGCGGCTGTTGAGACATGAGGGAGGAGGACAGAGTGCCATCTTCAGCCACCTGTGTCACAGATACTAACTCAGCTGGGTCAGCTGCAGGAGGATCAGCGGTGACACCGGTAAGCACTTGGACTTGGGTAGCTAGCACTGGAGGAGCAGGCACTTGAGGAGCTGTTGGAGCAGCTATGTCACCGGGGACTGGCATAGCTAGATCTGGTGAATCTCCAAATAAAGCAGGCACAGCAACCTCATCAGGGTGGTCATCAACCTGAGGCCTGAGCTGGGTTTTGAGGTCTTCACTGAGGTGTCAAATGTGGATTCTGGAAGACCTGTGCATTGAAGGATCATGTACATGATGTATGATCCATACCTCAGCTTAGCTTTCTTGTCCTTCTGAACAGCATCTATCTCATGAAAGATGTAGCTGGCCACATCAAAATGCTGATTTTTAGCTATGTGCAACAATACCTGCCAAACTGGGTTGTAAACTACATCTGTATTGCCTCCCTTGGGCCGAAGAGTAACATTCAGTATCTTGACCAGATGCTGAGCAGTAATAGTGATACCCTTGAAGTAAACATGATCTGTAGGGGCATGGCAAGGAAGGAAAAGTTCCTTGGATAAAACTTCCTTCTGTCAACATTGGAGACTGGCTCTAATTTGAACAGATTTGGCATGCCAGGCTCCACAGGTGCATGAAACAAGCTGTTGAAGTCTGGGGCTATTATTGATAGCAGCTGGCCTCTTGTCCTCCAGAGTATGACATCCTGATTGCTCTGTTCTACCCAAACGGTGGCATAGAACTCCTTTATGATCTCTGGGTCATATCCTTGCTGAAGATGGCAAATGAATTCCAGACCTGAGGCTTGGATCAGAGATGCCAAAGTCCTCAGTCTGGAGTCAGTCAGAGCCGACCAATCTATGGCCTTGCAATTGACAAACCCTTTTGAAGAAAGGATCTCATGATAAACACCCCTTTGAAGATCATTGTGAAATCTAGGGTCAGAGCAAGATGGATCCAGGTATTCCTTATCTTCACTGAAGTATGGGAAGGTTGACCTCATCTTGATGAAGGCACTTGTGCTCATTGAGGCAACCTTGCTCTTGGACTTCTTAGGGTCACTCTTGGGAAGCTTCTTTACTGCAGCTCTTGAAATGAATTGCATCTGATTAGCCTCAGTCCTCAGAGCAAAGGAGAATATGTAATGATACTTGGTTTCTAAATCTTCTGCAGCTACTGAGGGACTGGGTGAGCTGTCTTCTTGTTCAGCTTCTTCTTCCTCTTCTTCATTAACTGATTCTGCACTGGGGGATGAGCTTTCAGCCTGGTAATCATCATCAAAATCAGCTCTTGGTTTCTCTAGCCCTAGGTGGAGTCACTGACACTCCTCTTCCATCATCTGATTGGCTTTCAGAGCTTTCTTCTTTGTCAGCTGAGCCACTTGCCTGTGCCAGAGGTGAGGACACAGGTGCTGGAGCACTGGGAGAAGCGGCTGCTGGTTCAGCTGACGGTGACACAGGTGATGGAGACAGGTGAGGTTCTTGGGCTTGAACTTCTTCTACCTGAGGCATAGCTGGTTGAGGCAGCTGTGGACTAGTAGACTTCGCAGCTTCTGAAGACTTTACTGATCTAGCCTTTGGAGATGATGAAGGCACATGGGCCTCTTTTGCAGCTTGCTCTTTTGCCTCAGATACTAGGAATTGAGATGGAGACATTGGATTCTGCACATCCAGGGAGGAAAGTGTGTCCACACTTGTAGAGCTCAGAGTTCTTCTGCTCCTCCGCTGGTATGTCTGCAGATTAGACTTGGCTGGGCTAGCCACCTGTGACACAGGTGGTGGCATCTCCTTCTTCAATTCTTTGAGTGCTTCCTTTGTTGATCAAGCTGATCTTTGGCTGATGGCTTGGAGCTCTGTGTGGTTTTTGAGATGATCTCAACATCTGCCTCTGGCTGCTTCTTGGCTAGTGGTTATTCAATGATCACAACTGTGTCAGACCTTTTTCTCTTGACACTTGGTGCAGATGGGGCTACAGAAATTGATCTGACTGCACTAGAGATCTGGCCCTGCTTGAGTTTCACTTCAGCCATCAAGGCTATTTTCTCAGGGCCTCGAGGCATGTCATAGCTTTCCCCAACATCTCATTTATTTCTTCAAGAAGAAATCTGTTTCTGTCATCTAAACACAGACGTTTGGGCATTATTCTTAGAGAAGGAACAGATGACCTAGCTGTTCTAAATTCTGGTGAAAGCAAACCTCGCTTGAGCCTGATCTCAACTTGCACAGATTGTCTCTCAAGACCACTTGGCAGAGAGTTGGCTTTCTTGATCATTCACTGATCTGTTGAATGAGATGCCTATCTCTGGCATCAGAGTGTTTGATCTCAACCGTTTTGTGATAAGGCACTGTCAGACAGCTGGTGGAGAAGTTCTTTTGCTTCTCAAGAATTTGCCTTCTCAACTCAACCTCAGCAGCATATGAAGTGGCTGACTTTAATTGTTTGTGCAGATCTGCAATTTCTTCCATGAGAGCTCTATCTTCTTTTGATGGTTCAGGGATTGCCATGGAAACAGGCCTAGAAGCCTCTGAGAGCTCAAAGCTTTTAACAGTGTATATAGTTGTCAGCTGCTTTTTGATTGCCTCATCAATTTCAGTGCTAATTGCTCTGCCAGCTTGTCCAACTCATGAAGGATAAGCTTGTATTGTTCAAGATCTTCTTGAGACACTTGAGGCTCTGGGGCAGGCTCTCTGATTGTAAGTGTGCCCTAGGCAACACTACATCTGTAATTGAGGGTTTTGAGCCCTTCTTTACTGCTTTCTTGGTTTTCTTAGTAGCCTCCTTTCCCAACGAGGTGTGAGCAACATTAGATGAGGATCTTGTCCTCTTGGCCGGAGCACGTTGAGCAGAGCTGGACTGACCAGCCTGAGAAACAGTAGCTGAAGCTTTCTTGGCAGTAGCTCTCTTCTGCCTGTAAGCCCTTTGGCTTGCCCTTCTTCTCTCAACAGCCTCCTCTTTCTGTCTCAGCCTGTCTCTTTCTTGATCAGAGTCTGAAATATTGAAGACATCTGAAGAAACAAGATAGATAAGATAGAATGTAGGTAAGAGGTGTTCCTGAGATGCAGAAGATAGTAGCTATGTGAGACGCTTGTGTGAGGATGAGGTGACACAAGTGGGGACTTAGTAACAACCGAGGTCTCTGCCTGTGGAATAGGCTTGCCTGTGTGACAGGTGAGACTAGCGGTGACACAACTACGTGCAGAGGCGGACGGCAGATTTTAGAATACTAGGGTTTTACTGGTTTTTTGCTATTCAATTTCAAGCAAGATTAGTTCTGGAAGATGATCATGAGCTAAACCACCCCTGAACACTAACAATGCACTACTGGATTAGGCTTTAGAGCAAGTTCATGAGCCCGATGAAAGAACAAGTGCAAAGTAGGGCTAGCGGAAGCTTACTTTGATCAATAGATTGATAATTAATGCGCGGACGAATCGGTGCTTGAGCTCCACGAAAAGCTTTCTCAGATGCGTCGAAAGGTTTTCGAGGGGCAGAATCCACGATTTCGTTGAAAACTCAGAGTTTTGGCGCAAGGCGGGAGTTGGGGTTTTGAGTTGAACGTGGATTCAGCGGAAACGTATCTACGCCTTATATAGGCCGAAGAGGTATATGGTGGCTGTGTCACAGCTGAGTGAAGGACCTGTGACACAGGTGAGTGAGAAGAGACCCTGTGACCTACGGAGTTCAAAGGCAATCACCTGAGACACAGATGGGAGACTCAGGTGACAAGTTTTTTGTCTATGGAACACCGAGATAGAGAGAGTTGGATAAGAAAGAAAGCACTTGCACACTAACAGAGAGACCTTATGAAATCTTCTCAATATCAGTTTACCAGAAATCAATCAAGCAGAACTAAAACTGATAAGAGTTGATTAAAAAAACATGTACACAAGAGAGTGCACAGCCAGCTCAAAAAGAAATGTTCTCAAGTCTAAGCATAGCACACACATGTGACACAGGTGAGTAAAACAGGTGAACAGATAGACAGAAAAACATAGCAAGAACATGTGAGCAGGACACCAAGCCAACCTTTTATTGCAAGTTAGAGACATCAAAGATATTCAATTCACTCCTCAGAGCACAGAACCTAGTCTCATCTAAAGGCTTGGTGAAAATATTAGCTAATTGTTTTTCAGTCCTTACATGACACAGCTGTATATCTCCTTTTTCCACATGGTCTCTAAGGAAGTGGTGTCTCACTTCTATGTGTTTGGATCTTTGGTGGTGCACTGGGTTGTTGGCTAACTTAATTGCAAATTCATTATTACAGAAGAGGGCTACTTGATTAAAAGATATGTTGAAATCTTTCAAGGTCTGCCTCATCCACAATAATTGAGAAACAAGTACCAGCAGCTATATACTCAGCTTCTGCAGTGGAAAGGGCTACTGAGTTTTGTTTCTTAGATGACCAGGACACTAAGGAATGTCCTAGGAATTGGCAAGTAGCAGAGGTGTTTTTTGGTCAACCTTACACCCTGCATAATCACTATCAGAATAGCCAACTAGCTCAAAATTTGCACCTTTAGGGTACCATAAACCAAACCCTGAGGTTTGAATCAAATATCTCAGTATCCTGCTTACTGCCACTCTGTGATAGTCCTTAGGGTTAGCTTAGAATCTTGCACACATGCATACACTCAACATTATATCTGGCCTAGGTGCACATAAGTATAGCAAGGAGCTTATCATGGATCTAAATTCCTTTTGATCAGCAGACTTACCTTCAGTGTTTAAGTCCAGATGACCATTTGTTTGCCTGGGAGTGTGAATAGGCTTTGCATCCTTCATGCCAAACTTGGTGATGATGTTCTTGGTGAATTTTTCTTGAGAGATGAAAGTACCTTCTTTGAGTTGTTTGATCTGAAGTCCTAGGAAGTACTTGAGCTCACTATCTAAAGACATCTCAAACCTCTTGGTCATCATCTGGCTAAACTCATCACTTGTGGAGCGGTTAGTACTGCCAAATATTATGTCATCGACATATATTTGGCATACAAATAAATCCTTTCCATTTTTCTTAGTGAATAGAGTTGTGTCTACTAAGCCCATTTTAAATCCATTGTTGATCAGAAATTCTTTCAATGTGTCATACCATGCTCTAGGTGCTTGCTTTAGGCCATATAGTTGTGAGGGACCTGGTATTTTAACTCGATTCAAGGAATTCACAACAAGTGAAGACGGTGACCATAATCGCTACCTGCGACGGTCTATGGCCCACCCCCGCCCCGTGTGACATGCATACGACACAATGCGTATGACTCACCACGGCCTGATTGAGGGATCACGATTCCAAAAACATACGCCACAACGCGTATGACTCGCTTTGGCAATGGACCGTACATTCACTTTGCACTTCACTTGAATCAAAATAAAATAACAAGTACCTCCATATGCATCCAACCACACTCCCCATTTCAACATACACGCATGACAGACGGGAGGTGGGGGCATATGTTGGACAGCAAGAATATCATCACACGAACCACTACGATATGATAATAATACTAGCTGTCCACATGGTGAACTATATGAATACATCATTCGGTGATAACCGGAAACATAGTCAAATCTGAAAGGATTATACAACAGTGGAATAGATAAACCAAAATCCACAGCGGTGCATCAACCACTGCCCAAAAGCCAAAAGACATCCCTTGAGTCGATCGCCGACCAAAGAAACCAAGCAATTAGGCATCGTCGAAGTAATCCGCAACCACTGGCTCACCTGCAAAGTCTAGGAATATCCTAGGTGAGTACAAAGGTACTCGCAAGACTTATTTAGGCTTGATTAAATGTCCTACACATGCGTACTACAACAACAATTAAACATGATGCATCTCCAGCTAACAAGGTACGAAAATACGAACATGGCATTAACGGTATGGATGAAAACATAACATCCAACTTGCAATTCAGATTTCATACAACCCAAGGTACGAACATGAAAACATCCATCTTTTTACTTCAAATTTATTTGGGGCAGCCCACACCCCCACTTAATTGTAAGACCCATGTTAATATAAATAAATAAAGTGTTGCTTTGCCTCATGCATACATGGCATCATCCATGCACAACCTTGCATAAACTTGAAAATTAAATAGTTAGGTTTTATAGAATACGTGCATATCTCCTTCTAAAAATTCAAATACCTCTTTTGAATCAAAAAGCAAACGTCGGAAAGCAGGGTTTAGAATTGGGGTTGTCTCTCAGCAGATGAGTTTTGAGGTGTTTTCAATTGGAATAGCTCCGTAAGTCTCTTGTCTATCTCTGTGCCAAATTTCATCTAATTCCGTTGAGTAGATCAAAAGCTACGAACATTTTACCGAGAGTAGGTCTGCTGTTCTTGCCAAGTCGGAAGTTCCGGTCCAAGGACCGGAAGTTCCGACTTTTCCCGAACCTCCAAACCAGGGGTGACCCCGGAACCTCCGGTTGGGTCGGAACCTCCGATCCAGGAACCGGAAGTTCCGGTTTTTCCCGAGCATCCAGAATAGAGGTAACTCCGGAACCTCCGGTAAAGTCAGAAGTTCCGGTTTTTCCCGAGTGGGTGACGTCGGAAGTTCCGGTCAGGTCGGAACATCCGATGTTCACATCGGAACTTCCGATCCGGCTGTTAAGTTTGAGTTCGATTTTGCCACGTGCCGTCGCTGGTAGGGGGGGGGTTTGAGCGGTGGCACCTGCGTGGAAGCTCCGCCAAGGCACCCAGAACCACTTCCCCAAGGGCCCCCTTCCTCTTTTCCTCCTCCTCTTCCATTTCCCTAGCTTTCTCCTCCTTCTCTTCCAAAAATCAGCACAAGGGAAGCTCTCATTTTCATTGTCTTCTTCAACTCCGGTGGCCAACTCCGGTGAGCCAACGCCGCCACTCCGGTGATCCTCTTCCTCCTCTCTCCCTTCCCCTCCTTCTTCCCCAAGTTCCCCTCCTCTCTTCCTCCTTTTATTCCTCAAGCCCCTTTCCCTCCCTTACTTTTTCCTTCTTCTTTTCCTTAGCTTGAGTCGAACCTTAGCAAGAAGAAGGGCTGTTGGAGGAAGATTGTGGGTGAAGTTTGTGTTAAGGTTTGAGAGCAAGAGCAGCTGTGGTCCTTTCCAACCTTTGGGGTGTTTCTTTCTCAAGAGGTATATAGTTCATCTTTGAACCCATTTATATTTTTCAAAACCCCATCCAATGTGCTTTTGCTTAATCCAACCTCAATGTTCCAATGAATTTAGTATCAATGAGTAAACTTTTATTGTATGAAAATAGTTTTTCATTGGTAGTCATATTTAAACCAACATTTGGTTAACCTTAATATGAAATTCCAATTCAATGAATCATGCATCTAGTTACTAGGATGATTACTTTAATTACTTAAATTGAAATGAAGCATGATTCTTAATGCAGAACCCTAGCACCCACCAAATATTGTAGCATCCCATGCATAGCATCTTCATCATGCATACATGCTGAAAGTTTATTTCCTTGATCGTTTTCTTTGCCGATGTTTTTGTATTGCTTGCGACAGAAGCCGAAGAAGAAGACCCGCAAACCGTTGAGCTCACCCAAGTCTCCGAATCCTACGACGAAGGCAAGCAGAGCTTGTTGCATTCTTTTACCTTTCATACTTATATGTGTGAATGAATGTTGGTTGAATGGTACGTTGGGATTGGGTTCACTAGCATGCGTAAGGTGTATTGTCGCATTGAGAACATCCTTATCGCCCTTTCAACTAAAATTTGCTTAAGTGAGTTGGGAGAGGCGTGGACGTTAGCGGAATCGATACCGAGAATGGTTGAGGATGAAATGTACTCGCCATGTCCCGGGTGATCGTATTGCCGGAACGGTTCAGGACATTACCAAGAATTGATACCGGAATGGTTGAGGATGAAATGTACTCGCCATGTCCTGGGTGATCAATTGTCGGTAATGATCCGAGAGTTGATTGAATGTAATGTGAATTGGATTGATAGCCCTCGCGGACGTTAGCGGAATCGATACCGGGAATGTTTGAGGTAAGCCTCGATATCACTTGGAGCCTTGCAACCTCCAAGGGAAATGCACTCAACATGTCCAGGGTAGTTGTATTGCCGGTAGCGATCCAAGAGGTGACTTAAATTGAAATGGGTGTGGGCTACCCCAATGTGATGTCTCAATTGTATTGATTTCTTAGTGTTCATGTTGAATCCTGAAGTTCATTTCGATTCTGCTATTTCCTCATTATGCTATTGTTAGCTTGCTACATTGATTATGCATTATTTCGATGGTATTGCATTCATGTTTAATTGCCGTTGAATTAGTATGCGTAGGACATTTAATCAAGCACGGATAAGTCTTGCGAGTACCTTCGTACTCACCTAGGATATTCCTAGACTTTTGCAGGTGAGCCAACCGTTGCGGAGTGTTGTGATGAAGTTTAATCAAAATGGTTTCCTTGGTCCGCGTTCGACTCGTGGGCGTGGTTTGGTTCTTAAGCAGTGGTTGATGCACCACTGCGGGGCTTTTTGTTGTTTTCCGCTGCATTGTACAAATTTCAATTGCAACTAAGTTTACGGTTATCGCCGACTGAAGCATATGTAAAGTTCACTCAGTGGACAACTAGTGTTAATATAGTTCTGTAGTGCTTGTTTTTGATATACGAGTTGTTATTCAGGCTGCCCATATGCAATGTGTGAATGCTATAAAGTGTGTGGGCATGCCGTGGAGAGTTATTGTTGTTCCTCCTTTTACTACGTCGAGCAGGACTCGGTTGAGTGACCCGCTGGCTGTGATGTTGTGCCGGCCAGGCAGGGTGTGGGTGGGTTCTACCGGGCCTTCGGGCGACCCACTAGCCCTCGGGCTAGGTTAGGGTGTGGGTGGAATCGCCGGGCTCCTCCGACCTTGCTCTGCGTGGTAGGATTAGGGAACGGCTTTAAATCTCCACCGGAATCTGGAATCTATATGTGGTTCTGGGAAGATTGGTCGCTTCCGGCCGGCTCGCACGTGGCGGGTGTCGGATCGTTCTGTCTCGGTGCGTATGGCGCAGGTACCGTGCCACCGTAGAGGACGAGTCCTTCGGTCCTTGGCGACTTCGCGTTCCCCTAACCGTATGTGGATCCCGGGTCCGTGACAGCTTGGTATCAGAGCCGAGCTGACCGTAGGAAGCCAATTGCAGGTGGTCGTTAATTAGGACTCGGCACTGTCGAGAAAATTATTTGCAAAATTAAACCCTATATTTGAAAATTAGTAAGTAGACTGCTTTTTATTCCTTGTCTTCCCCACTCTTAGTTCTGAGACCTCCCTCCCTGTCGTTTTGGTTTTGTGTTGGTGGCTGACTTTAACCCTGTTGTTTGCTCTATTGGTTGGATTTCCCTCAGTTGACGCATGCCACTCATATCTTGGATATCGATGGAATTCCGGAGGTACTCCTGTGTATGCTCTGAGAACTTGGATTCCCTCATCTCCCGGAGTATTTGATATATGGAGTCGAACTTATGGTTGGTATCTTAGAATGTAAGCCGAATCACATGTCAGGTTTTAGAATACCTTTTTGGAGAGTTGTAATGGGTATCCATGGCCATAACTTTGGAACATTTCCTCCATTTATTTCATTAAAGGCGTGATCTAAACCGCAACCCTTGTATGAACCCGTTGATCGTATTGATGCATTCGTGTCTTAGCATCAACCTTCCTTGCCATTATTTTGCGCCTCGTTTTCTCGTGAAAGTGTGTACGGAACGATGTGCCATATCTTTGGTTACCCTGTTATACCCTGTGGAAGTGTCCTTGATTTCCCAAGTTTCCAATGCCTGTCTCTCATTCGATATCTTCTATTTTCTGTAGTATCGCATCTGGATCCCGAGGAACTGCTCGCGGGTGTCGTGAGCATGGAGAAAAGGAAGTGTCACCTCTTCCCCAGCAGCCCAATGTTGTGGACTTGTTAGTCGCCCAGAACCAAATCCTTGAGCAACTCGCGCACAGTCAAGCCGAGATTGCTATTGCTATGGTGCGCAACTCCCAGCATATCGTGGACAAGGCGACCGGTGAACAAGCAAAGGAGCTAGTTCCCAATAAGCCCAGCAAGCGCGAGAGAAGGACGCAAGAATCTGTTGAAGGCAGTTCACCGAAACCCCGTATGGAGCAGTCGCCCCCACTTCGCTCTTTGGAATTATCTCCGCAAAGACCGCCAAGCATTGCTCCTCGTCCCCAGAACAAACAACCGCGACCCCCATTCGACCGGAGTAAGATCAGGTGCTATAACTGCGGAAAAATAGGGCACTTTGCGAACCGTTGTTTCTCCCCGCGCACAGGAAGTTTCTTTGCCCCTAAAGTGCAGCAAGGTTCCTCATCCCGTCCCCAGGGAGGACAGTCGCAGTCCGCCCTGTATTGGAGCAAGATTAAGTGTTATAGTTGTGGGAAAATGGGACAGTCAGGTGAAGGTCCTCAAGTCAGGAGACCAGTTCCTAACCAGTCTCGAACCCCCAGCCGTGTCAGGATGCACCACGTTACCACTAAAGAAGCGCAGCATACACCAGAGGTGGTGTTGGGTACGCTCTCCACTAACTCAACTCCCGTCATCGTTCTTTTTAATTCTAGATCATTCCATTCCTCTATACTCAGCAAGTTTGCACCCGATAACCAGATGCTATCAGCAGCATTGCATCCTTGCTACTTACAGTTGTACTACTAGCCCAAATTTCCGCTCTAAGCCCTGGAGTTGGTGATCACTTGTTTTCTTCTACATTGATAACCCCTTATCTCTATCTAAATTGGTGAATCAGGAGAGTCCTACCTTGTCCACTCTCTTCTTGCCCCACCCTTACCTCCTATCCCTTGGAGGACACTAGTATGCTCGTCCTCCCCTTATTTCTCCGGTCTATCTATAGAGACCCGCCTATGGACCTTTCCTCCATATTTGGATGAAACACCCGCACTCTTTCAATTCTCTTGAGGTGATTGGATAGTACCCTGACATAAAGCAGAAGAAAACCTATAGCCAGATGTCGCAACCACAAGCTCTGCCCCAGCTGGTGTTGCTCTTTTAAGTCTAAGGAATTCTCCCGTCTCCTTTCGAGTAATCTAGTATTTTCCTTTATCCCTTTTTGGGAGAATCCTCGTCTTGTATATCTAATCTCGAGCTCATCCTGCTTATGCCTTTCGGTGCCTTCATATCATTCCCTGCCAACCATTTTGTGTTCTCCATTCTTTAAGCTTTGGTCCAATTCCCTCCCTCTTTCTTTGTCAGCAAGAATGGAAAAAGTCCCATACCAATCTTATAATGTTATGTTCTATTCCGAGGATGTAAATCTGTACATGGTAGATTATCTAGAATTGATGCGTAAGCACTCGGTATCCTGGAATGCTGTCGTGCCCATGTTAGAACATCAATAGGGAGCCTGATCACCTCCTCGTTGATGGTACTACATGTGGTACGGAATTATTCCTTGGTCCCGACAATTTTGAATCATCACTTGTACAAGTGATACATCTAGGTCATCCTCATCTAATAAGCCTTACAAGCGGGATTAAACGAAGTCTCAGATCAATCTCAAAGAAGTTCCATTCCACCTTAACAATGTAAGTTTCTGAGGTGTTGGATGATCTCGAATTGCTCCCGTACATGCCATATATATATACCTGTTCTATGCATCATCCGGTATATATATGAGTGTGTACTTAGCACCCCAGAATGCTTCCGTGCCCGCCCAGAACACCAATAAGGAGTTTGCCAACTCCTTGCTGTTGGCGCTATGTGTAATACGAGACTAGTCTTAGGCTTTGACAATTCTGGAATTACTGCCATGTTTAGCATCATCTCACCCGAGACCTTCTAGAGGATAGGTGCACGCCATGTTTGTCATGCATGGCAACTCCTTCCCATCCATCTTCAAATGAATCTTCATCTTGAGACCGCAAGTTTTCGATGCTCGTCAGCAGATCAGTTTCCTTCCTCTTCTTAAGGCTATAAATGGCATCGATCTGACATTTTCCTCCCTTCTATTCCATAAACGACTGAAGTTCATCTAAATAAATTGAGAACCTCTCCTTATGTTTCGAGAAAGCCCATTCCTCTCCGATATCCTTGGTGCAGGAATGATCTTAGCCTCGCTTCTTTTTCTTCCCTCTTTTGTTAAATCAGCATATGGCTATTGCCCTTCGTTCTTGTGAAGCCTTTCTGATGCCCCAATCCAACTCCTGATTTCTTTCGCCAAGTAATCATGAACCGGTACTTAAATTGCTTCAGAGCCACCATTCTCATCATTTTGGTTATTCCCAGTTCAAGCAAAGATAATTGTGTATAATCGCTCTCCTCACTCGAACCAACAATCTTGAATTCTGAACTTACAAGGCTGGCAAGGTCCTTGCATTCCTCCTCTCTCAGATGCGGTCATTACTAAAATAATAACTTGCTCTGGTTTCCTCCTTTCAGAACTAGTGTAGAAGTCAATTAGTGATCCCATGTTTTGCTATCAACAACTCAAGGGCCAGTGATCTCTTTGTTTAAAGTGACCCATCCTGTCTCCTTCAGGTCCACCAATCCCCCTCCTTTCGAATTTCTTGCTTGACCCAGAGTTGTTTTTACCCCATGCTAGCATGCATGATCCTCCCCACCTCTCCGGTTGAATAATGTCTAAGGCCCCAATTAAATACACTTGTTGGCAGCTTTTTCGTCCCAAGCTCGAGTGCCTCGTTGATAAAAGTTCTTGATTACCTTGTCCTCCTCTGTCTTTTCAAAATCATTTACTTAAGGCCTACCTTATCTCCACCTAGTACCAATTCTGCTTTTTCCCCTTACCTCTTTCCCCTTCCATCGTTAGAGATCTCGGGTCGAGATCTTTTTAAGGGGGGTAGGTTTTGTAAGACCCATGTTAATATAAATAAATAAAGTGTTGCTTTGCCTCATGCATACATGGCATCATCCATGCACAACCTTGCATAAACTTGAAAATTAAATAGTTAGGTTTTATAGAATACGTGCATATCTCCTTCTAAAAATTCAAATACCTCTTTTGAATCGGAAAGCAAACATCGAAAAGCAGGGTTTAGAATTGGGGTTGTCTCTCAGCAGATGAGTTTTGAGGTGGTTTCAATTGGAATAGCTCCGTAAGTCTCTTGTCTATCTCTGTGCCAAATTTCATCTAATTCCGTTGAGTAGATCAAAAGCTACGAACATTTTACCGAGAGTAGGTCTACTGTTCTTGCCAAGTCGGAAGTTCCGGTCCAAGGACCGGAAGTTCCGACTTTTCCCGAACCTCCAAACCAGGGGTGACCCCGGAACCTCCGGTTGGGTCGGAACCTCCGATCCAGGAACCGGAAGTTCCGGTTTTTCCCGAGCATCCAGAATAGAGGTAACTCCGGAACCTCCGGTAAAGTCAGAAGTTCCGGTTTTTTCCCGAGTGGGTGACGTCGGAAGTTCCGGTCAGGTCGGAACATCCGATGTTCACATCGGAACTTCCGATCCGGCTGTTAAGTTTGAGTTCGATTTTGCCACGTGCCGCCGCTGGTGGGGGGGGGGTTTGAGCGGTGGCACCTGCGTGGAAGCTCCGCCAGGGCACCCAGAACCACTTCCCCAAGGGCCCCCTTCCTCTTTTCCTCCTCCTCTTCCATTTCCCTAGCTTTCTCCTCCTTCTCTTCCAAAAATCAGCACAAGGGAAGCTCTCATTTTCATTGTCTTCTTCAACTCCGGTGGCCAACTCCGGTGAGCCAACGCCGCCACTTCGGTGATCCTCTTCCTCCTCTCTCCCTTCCCCTCCTTCTTCCCCAAGTTCCCCTCCTCTCTTCCTCCTTTTATTCCTCAAGCCCCTTTCCCTCCCTTACTTTTTCCTTCTTCTTTTCCTTAGCTTGAGTTGAACCTTAGCAAGAAGAAGGGCTGTTGGAGGAAGATTGTGGGTGAAGTTTGTGTTAAGGTTTGAGAGCAAGAGCAGCTGTGGTCCTTTCCAACCTTTGGGGTGTTTCTTTCTCAAGAGGTATATAGTTCATCTTTGAACCCATTTATATTTTTCAAAACCCCATCCAATGTGCTTTTGCTTAATCCAACCTCAATGTTCCAATGAATTTAGTATCAATGAGTAAACTTTTATTGTATGAAAATAGTTTTTCATTGGTAGTCATATTTAAACCAACATTTGGTTAACCTTAATATGAAATTCCAATTCAATGAATCATGCATCTAGTTACTAGGATGATTACTTTAATTACTTAAATTGAAATGAAGCATGATTCTTAATGCAGAACCCTAGCACGCACCAAATATTGTAGCATCCCATGCATAGCATCTTCATCATGCATACATGCTGAAAGTTTATTTCCTTGATCGTTTCTTTGCCGATGTTTTTGTATTGCTTGCGACAGAAGCCGAAGAAGAAGACCCGCAAACCGTTGAGCTCACCCAAGTCTCTGAATCCTACGACGAAGGCAAGCAGAGCTTGTTGCATTCTTTTACCTTTCATACTTATATGTGTGAATGAATGTTGGTTGAATGGTACGTTGGGATTGGGTTCACTAGCATGCGTAAGGTGTATTGTCGCATTGAGAACATCCTTATCGCCCTTTCAACTAAAATTTGCTTAAGTGAGTTGGGAGAGGCGTGGACGTTAGCGGAATCGATACCGAGAATGGTTGAGGATGAAATGTACTCGCCATGTCCCGGGTGATCGTATTGCCGGAACGGTTCAGGACATTACCAAGAATTGATACCGGAATGGTTGAGGATGAAATGTACTCGCCATGTCCTGGGTGATCAATTGTCGGTAATGATCCGAGAGTTGATTGAATGTAATGTGAATTGGATTGATAGCCCTCGCGGACGTTAGCGGAATCGATACCGGGAATGTTTGAGGTAAGCCTCGATATCACTTGGAGCCTTGCAACCTCCAAGGGAAATGCACTCAACATGTCCAGGGTAGTTGTATTGCCGGCAGTGATCCAAGAGGTGACTTAAATTGAAATGGGTGTGGGCTACCCCAATGTGATGTCTCAATTGTATTGATTTCTTAGTGTTCATGTTGAATCCTGAAGTTCATTTCGATTCTGCTATTTCCTCATTATGCTATTGTTAGCTTGCTACATTGATTATGCATTATTTCGATGGTATTGCATTCATGTTTAATTGCCGTTGAATTAGTATGCGTAGGACATTTAATCAAGCACGGATAAGTCTTGCGAGTACCTTCGTACTCACCTAGGATATTCCTAGACTTTTGCAGGTGAGCCAACCGTTGCGGAGTGTTGTGATGAAGTTTAATCAAATGGTTTCCTTGGTCCGCGTTCGACTCGTGGGCGTGGTTTGGTTCTTAAGCAGTGGTTGATGCACCACTGCGGGGCTTTTTGTTGTTTTCCGCTGCATTGTACAAATTTCAATTGCAACTAAGTTTACAGTTATCGCCGACTGAAGCATATGTAAAGTTCACTCAGTGGACAACTAGTGTTAATATAGTTCTGTAGTGCTTGTTTTTGATATACGAGTTGTTATTCAGGCTGCCCATATGCAATGTGTGAATGCTATAAAGTGTGTGGGCATGCCGTGGAGAGTTATTGTTGTTCCTCCTTTTACTACGTCGAGCAGGACTCGGTTGAGTGACCCGCTGGCTGTGATGTTGTGCCGGCCAGGCAGGGTGTGGGTGGGTTCTACCGGGCCTTCGGGCGACCCACTAGCCCTCGGGCTAGGTTAGGGTGTGGGTGGAATCGCCGGGCTCCTCCGACCTTGCTCTGCGTGGTAGGATTAGGGAACGGCTTTAAATCTCCACCGGAATCTGGAATCTATATGTGGTTCTGGGAAGATTGGTCGCTTCCGGCCGGCTCGCACGTGGCGGGTATCGGATCGTTCTGTCTCAGTGCGTACGGTGCAGGTACCGTGCCACCGTAGAGGACGAGTCCTTCGGTCCTTGGCGACTTCGCATTCCCCTAACCGTATGTGGATCCCGGGTCCGTGACATTAATCATTAATCCATCTCACAACATTTTCGATTAATCTCTCGAATCGTTACCGGCAATACATCCACCATGGGAATAACGAGTGCTCTTCACTCTGAGGTAGCAAGGCTCCAAGTGACCGAGACTTACCATCAGATAAGCCCATAGCAGAGATTCCGGTGACGTTCACGTGGTGATAAGGGAAGTAACACGATGAAGTCACCTCAAGTTGGTATAGCAACAAAACTCTACTTACACCTGGGTCGCTGTCAATAGCTTCAATTAATACCAACCTTATTCATCGTGCACACCATCGGCTCTTACATCTCACTTAAGCAAGTTCAAATTGATAGGGCATCCAAATTGATTCTCAGCCACAACTGGATATAACATACAACACATCCTAGCATGCTAGTTTCACGAATTCCGACCATCATATCCAAGCAAACGTTCCACCCACAAGCACATATAGCCAAGCATATGAAATAATGATAATAAGGTGCAACAAGCTCTGCTTGCCTTGGTCACAAAGCTCCTGGTCCTGAGTAGGATCAAAAGCGGGGTGTTCTTCTCTTTCGGGCTCTATTGCAAGCAATACGCGAATACCGGAAAAGAAACGATAAAAGAAAGCGATAAGTTTCCAACATGAATGCATGATGATGAATGCTAGGCATGAACTCTAAAGTGATTTAGGGATGTTAGAGATCTACAGCAATGAACATTCTCAAGTTGAACTTGTGGAAATTAATCAGTTGTCCTAACAATGCATCCATACCATATTATGTCCATTCTCGAATTAGGGTTAAAAATTGTTATTCACAATGAATGGTCATGCCCTAAGGTGGTTTATTAGGAATTAGTCGGGAATACAAGATTAGCATAGTTAGAATCATATAGTTTGGGTTTGCATGTTATAATTTCTTGAAAATCGTTGCAAGGGAGGGAACACTAGTGCATAAATAAAAATTGACCAAACTTTTACTGATAGGTTTTAACAATGTGTTTGGACCAAGTTGTAGAGAGTTTTACAAGGATTCCAAGGATATAAATTTTGCAATTTTTGGAGCTATGTTTACAAAGTTAGAGCATTTTCAAAATACCCAAAATTGGGGAACAAAACCCTAACCCTAACAGCTATTTTTCTGCAACAAAGCAAGATAACTGCTAGGCCCACCCAATGATCTACCCCACTTGCTCCTTGCTCACTGAGGTGGAGCAGTCCAGAGGAATTCCGGCCTGGCTGGCGGAGGCTCCGGGCTTGGACCTGTGGAAAGGGGAGAGGAAGAGGTGAGGAAAGAGATGAGGAGCTCGGGAAGGGAAAGGAGGAGGGGCCGGCTCACTAGACTGGAGAGCAGGCTCGCCGGAGTGCTGGCCGGAGGTGGAGAAGACGGCGTCGGGCTGGGGAAGTTGAGCACGGGAGTGAGAAGGAGAGGAGAGGAGCTGCGGGGGAGGAGAAAAAGAGGAGGAGGATGGGTCCCGGCGGCCTTTTATAGGGCGGCCGGAGGGGCTTGCCGCAGTGGCGCCACCGCCCACCACCCCCAACCGGTGGCGGAGACGTGGCGGCCATGCTCTGGCAGGGGAGCAGCTCGCCCGGAATTAACCCGAAATCGGTCCAGAGTCGGGCGACCCGGACATACAGCCCGGAGGTTCCGGACCGAACCTCCAGCCTTAACAAAACCTTCGGCTAAACCTCTCTGGACTCCCCCGGAAATTTACCCGGAGGCCATCCGGAATCCGGACAACCCGGATGTCCAACCCAGAGGTTCTGAGTTTAACCTTCGGCAGCCTCAAATTGCCACTCAACCCTCTCTGGACTCATTCAGAAAATAGCTCAGAATCCACTCGGAATCTGAGCATCTCGGAGATCCCATCCGGAGGTTCTGAACTGAACCTCCGGTACAACCAGGCCACACCCAATCCTCTCTGGACTCCCCCGGAAATTAGCTCGGAAGCCACCCGGAGTCTGGTTAGCCCGGAGGTTCCGGACCAACTTCCGGATTGAGCGACAGAGAGGGAAATCCATGTGCAAAAATTATTTGGACTATAAGAACATAACATTTTTTTGGGGTTTGTTGTGGTTATTCAAATAAGTTGATTGGTGTTTGCTAGAATTAATTTTGAAGGATGAGATATGTACATATTCTATAGGGCATGAGTGGTATGCATCTAAGTTTATGCAGGGGTCAGTGCGAAAGTGAAATGATGATATGAATACTAGATGAATGCAGAAACCTAATCGTAGGGAATGGGTATTACAACAGTGCTTTGTGCAGTTTATAAACATGATAAGGTTTCTTAGCATCTTCAAAGCCAGGTGGCTGCTCAACATATACTAGTTCAGAAAGTTTACCATTGAGAAAAGCAGACTTCACATCCATTTGGTAAAGCTTGATGTTATGATGAACAGCATATCCAAGGAGGATCCTGATGGCTTCAAGTCTTGCCACTGGAGCAAAGGTTTCTCCAAAGTCCAGGCCCTCCACCTGTGTGAACCCTTGAGCCACAAGTCTGGCTTTGTTCCTTACCACTTGTCCATTGGTGTCTTGTTTGTTCCTGAAGACCCACTTTGTTCCAATCACATTATGATCATTGGGTCTTTCAACCAGGGACCAAACTTGGTTTCTCTCAAACTGATTCAGCTCTTCATGCATTGCATTTATCCAGTCAGCATCCATGAGAGCTTCCTTTATGTTCCTGGGTTCAACACTGGAAACAAAGGAGTAATGTTCACAGAAATTAGCAATTCGAGAACGAGTAGTCACTCCCCTATTAATGGCACCGATGATTTTGTCTACAGGGTGATCCTTCTGCAGCCTGCTGATCACAAGGGGATCTGGGTTAACCGCCTGTGTCACAGCTGTTGGAGTTGCCTGTGACACAGTTGGTTCTTCCTGTGACACAGCTGGCTGAGTCAGGTCCTCTGCATCCAGTTGATCATTGGCTGGGTTGTACTCGAACTCAATATCTTGGAATCCAGTGTCTTCACCCAGTGATGGAGAGAGAGGTTCTTGATCAATTGGTGAGGCAGCTTCCTCCTTGATGGTGGGTCTGATCTCACCAGTGGATTTCTTTTGAATGTCCTCATTCCCTACATCATTAGCAACCTGCTCTCCTTGGGAGCCATAAGACTCATCAAAATCCACATCTATAGATTCTTCAACAACCTTTGTGGAGGTGTTAAAAATTCTATAGGCATGGGAGTTAGTGGAATAACCAAGGAATATGCCAACATCAGATTTAGCTTCAAACTTAGTAAGGCGTTTGCCTTTTCTAAGGATGTAGCACTTACAACCGAATACTCTGAAGTATGAGACATTTGGCTTGGAGTTGGTGAGCAGCTCGTAAGGAGTTTTCTTGAGTAGTGGATGTAGATATAACCTATTGATGGAGTGGCATGCAGTGTTGACAGCTTCTAGCCCAAAATCTTGGTGAAGTCTTGTACTCGTCTAGCAGTGTCCTTGCCATCTCTATCAGGGTTCTGTTCTTCCTTTCCACTACTCCATTTTGCTGTGGAGCATATGGACTTGAAAGCTCATGCTTGATTCCATGCTTGTCCAGAAATGCTTCCACTTTGGAGTTCTTGAACTCAGTCCCATTGTCACTCCTGACCTTCACCAGGTTTACCTTCCACTCATTTTGAACTCTAACAATGAGATGCTTGAATTTCTTGTAAACCTGTGTCTTCTCCTTCAAAAAGAACACCCAAGTATAGCGAGAAAAATCATCTACTATGACAAAGCCATACTTGTTACCTCCCAAGCTCTCATAAGTTGTCAGGACCAAAGAGGTCAATGTGTATGAGCTCAAAAGGAGTGGTGGTGGTCATGATGGTCTTGGGACGATGAGCAGCTCCAACTTGTTTTCCAGCTTGACATGCACTGCAGGGCTTGTCCTTCTCAAACTTCACCTTTTCTAAGCCTATGACATAGTCATGTTTGCTGAGTTTGTTGAGAAGCTTCATCCCTGCATGTCCTAGCCGCCTGTGCCACAGCCAGCCAACACTGGTCTTGGCCATGAGGCACCATGGAGCTGCTGCAGGCTGTTCATTGAAGTTGACAATGTATAATTTTCCAGACCTGCATCCTTTGAATACTTGAGAATCATCAGATAGTTTGGAGGCTATAACCTCATCAGGATAGAAGGTAACTTTCATACCTGTGTCACACAGCTGTGACACAGACATAAGACTATAGCCTATCTGATCCACAAGCATCACATTAGATAAAGAATGATGTTCAGATATGGCAACTTTACCAATGCCATTTACCTTTCCCTTGGAGTTATCTGCATAGATCACATATTTGCTTGGAAGATTTTCACTTGTGATCTCTACAAACTCCTCTCTGCCTCCTGTCATATGTTGTGTACATCCACTGTCCACAACCCAGTCAGTTCCACTGGAGGCAGTGTCCTGCAAGATTAGTTATGGGATTTAGGGACCCAAACTTGTTTGGCTCCCTTAGCAGATTTACCATAAGCAGAAACAGCAGTTAATGGGTTAGCAGATCTGTTTCTAACATTGACAGCCTTAGCAACAGATGATATAACATGAATCCTTTTTGGCTGTCTATCACCTGCAACCTTAGACAAAGGGGTTAGTTGACTGTGTGAGTTGCCGGTGACACCGGTGGGTACACAGCTGTGTAGTATACCTGTGACACAGGCAACTGTTACCTTTGGAACCCAGATGGCAGGTAACCACTTTGTCAAATGCTTGCGACCTACATATTTGGCCACAATTTTCCCTTTTCTGTCCTTCTGCAGGACATAGGATGGGTTGGATGGAATGTTTACTGCATTCCTATTTCTCTGCATATGACCAACAAATTTGTTGTCATTTGTACCTGCCTGTCTCACAAATTTAGCTGCAAGATTAAAGTTAGTGACAGCAGGCATTTTATCTTTACTTGCAGAAGAAATATAACCCAGGCCTTTTCGGCCATCATTCTTCCTTAGCATCTCAGCTCTAATCAGCTGATAATTTTGCATGCCAATGTTGGCAGTGCATAGGCCTTTCCTCATAAGCCTCTTAAGCTCTTCAAGCTCCTCCTTGAGCTTGTTATGTTCAGCTGCATCCACAGAGTTAGCAGCAGTAGAGGTTGAAGCCTCTTTTGAGTTATCAATTGCACAACCTGTGGAAGTTAGAACATTTATGCGACTAGCACAATTGATGCATGATTCAATGATAGTAGGAGCAGGCAAGGGTGCATCAGTGGATATAGTAGAGGAAATATCAATGCACATGGAATGCTTTGCCTTAAGCTCCTCATGCTCCTTAATGAGAAGCTCATGAGCTGCCTTGAGCTTTTCATGAGCTATCTCCAGGTTTTCCTGGTCCAGCCTGAGGTTTTCCCTATCATCAGAAACCTCGTCACATGTTTCTCTCAGCTCCCTGAGTTTATCCCTTAAGGATATATTCTCCTTCCTCTCCCTGCCATAGGCCTTATCTGTTCTTTCCAGAATGCCCATTAGTTCAGCATAATCAGGAAAGTCATCTTCAGTAAGTACCTTAGATTCTTTGGCCATGAGGCACAAAGGAGCAGAAGTGGATGGCGTCTGATCAGCCTTGGCGTTGATCTCGGAGCTGTGTGACCTGGCTGTGTCACAGCTGGGTGCATCAGCCATGCTGATGGCAATTCCAGCAACCTGACCTTCATCCTCAGACTCTTCCTCTGAACCTGAGTCATCTGATACCCAAGCTTGTCCAACATAGGCTCTAGCAGTGGCCTTGTTCTTGGAATAGGTTGGGTGCTTGTTGAAGGTCTTCTTCTTTCCATGATAGTCCTTCTTCTTCTTGTATTGATTGTTGTCCCTCTTCTTGTTTGGACAATCAGCAGCAAAGTGGCCTTCCTTGCCACATTCAAAGCATTTGTTGTCTTTGGACAGCCTCTTCCCTTTGAATCTGTCACTTGACTCGAACTGCTTCTTCTTCTTGTAGAACTTTCTGAAGTTTCTTGTGAGGAGGATAAGTTCATTCTCTTCTCCACTGGTCATCTCCTCATTGAGTTCTTCACTGCTATCACTCTCAAGTTGTGATGTTGAAGCAGTGGTCTTCAAGGCAATGTTCTTCTTAACAGCTGGGGAAGAGCTTTGCTTGCCTTCTTGCTTAAGTTCCATCTCATGTGTTAGAATCCTTCCTAACACTTCAGTGGGCTTCATCTGGTCGAACCCATCTTTCTCCTTCAGCATGAGAACGAGAGTTCTGTAGGCTTTAGGAAGCACTGACAAGAACTTCTTGATCACATCTTCATCATCTACCCGATTGGAGCCTAGGGCCTTCAACTGGTTGGTGATGATGGTGAGTCTTGAGAACAGGGAGTTGATGTCCTCACCATGCTCATACTCGAATCTCTCCAGTGTTGATTCCAGAAGGCTTCTCTTTGACTTCTTCAGAGTGTTGCTGCCTTCATAGATCTGCTCTAGAGTATCCCAGATATCCTTAGCAGAATCCATGGTGCTGACTCTGTTGAAGTCATGCTCCTGTAGACCCATGAATATGGCAGTGGCAGCCCTAGCATTGTTCTGAATGTTTCTCTTGTCGTTTATGCTAGGAGTGATGGTGTCTTCCAACCTGTAACCTGTACACACAACCTCCCATACATCTGGATCAATGGCGATAAGATGCATTTGCATCTTTCTTTTCCAGAAGGCATAGTTAGTTCCATTAAAGACAGGTATTTTACCCTCATAGCCCGACATCCTTTAAACTCTGGCTGTTAGGCCAAATCAAAGAGCAACCTGCTCTGATACCAATTGAAAGGACCGAAGGTGCCGACTAGAGGGGGGTGAATAGGAGGCTAATTAAATTCACTTCTTTTAACTTAGATTTATCAAATTAAGTCTTAGTTAGTTGCAAGGATAAGTTAGCTATGTGACAGGTGAACAGCACAGGCAATATATGACGTGTAAATTAACACGTAGCTGTCACACAGGTAGCTAACACAGCTAAGCTGAAGACTTAGAAACAGATGAGCAAACTAAATAGCTGTGTAACAGGTAGCTGACACAGGTAAGAGATATGATCTACAGCAACTGTGACACAGCTATGCTAACACAGGTGAAAAGGTGATCTATCACAGATAAACGAATATATCTAAGAACACACAAGCATGCAGATATAGCAAGTAAATAGAAGCAACACAATGAGTACTCAGAGAGACAAGGTGTCCAGTCCCTAGTGACACAGCTGCTCAACCAGCTCCTCAGATGCCATCACCTCAAGTTCAAGTGCCTACCGGTGTCACCGCTGATCTTCCTGCAGCTGACCCAGCTGAACTCGTATCTGTGACACAGGTGGCTGAAAATGGCACCCTATCCACCTCCCTGATGTCCTCAACAGCAGCCAGAGCATATCAAAACAAAGTCATGCCTGCTCAGTTTGCAGCTCTGCGCAGAGAGAATATTCTCCAGCTTCGAACAGAAATGGCCAGTTTGCACTCAAAGGTTGATCAAATGCAGACCCAGCTCTCAGAGGTTCTCTAGCTGTTAAAGACCAAGCTCTCCTGAATGTTTCTTCTCTTAACCCCTTTCTGGTGTTTTAGTGTCAAACGGGGAGAAATATAAGATGGAGAGTATCTATGGAGTATTTTGGAAATAGGGGGAGTGCTATATATATTTTGGTGTATCAAGACCTGTTTATTCTGAATTCTTATGTCTTGATAACATTAAATCATTGTTTTATGTTCTGATGCAGTAATGTTCTTGATATGTGTGGATGGTGTTTACTCTGATATAATCCTCCTCACATATCTTGCCTACATATACATATGTTTGCTCTGATCATAGTAAATGTGAGTAAATGCTCTGAACATGCTTTAATCTGTGATCAAATAGAGCATTGCTCTGACTATGAAATTTTATGCTCTGATCATACTAACTGCATCAATATCAGTTCAGTTAAATCAATCTGTTATGATCTATCAAATTCCCTGAACTAATAAAAGTGTAAGTTGTAAGAAAATACTACTCACACCTAAAATTAAAACCTGTGCATTTGCATGTCAAAAGCAAATCTTTTGTGCACAGCTCTAGGGGGAGTATATTCTAACAACCTACACATATATCACTCATTCAAATCTTTGTTTGAAATTGTTGAATGCGTTGCCACTAACCACCAAAAAGGGGGAGATTGAAAGATCATCTAGGCCCCTAGTTGGTTTTTATGGTTAATGGCAACTCAAACTAGAATCTAATGTTTACAATGAGTGTAAGCAGGATTAATAGGTTTTAGGAAGAAGTGTCATCAAGGAAAGGATGACCACCCAAAAAGTACAAAGGTGGTTTCCAGGACAAGAGGATGGCTGTGCTAGGCAGCTGTGCCACAGCTGTGAAGAAACCAGTGCTGTGCAAGGAGTTGCAAGCAAGGTGATGGTGGCTTGATGCGTCAAGGGCCATGACTGCAGCTGGTGGCAGGTAAAGCCTATATTTGCTAGTTTCCTTGAGTCCATAGGAAACAGCCGTACTACCAAGAGGGATGATGCAGTAATGATCTATGGAGGTTCTTTTGCTCAATGCTCAGAGTGTTGGACAGTGGCACTGATGCTTTGAGGTCAGTGGCCCTGTATCAATAGTTTTGCACAAGTGAGAAACTGGTTTGTGCTAGCACTCTGCAGTGCTAGCGGTAGAAAAACCCTAGAGCCTAGAGTCACCTGTGTGACACAACTGTGTCACAGGTGGTCTACCGCTCTATGACTCAGGTACATCTCTGTACCAGGGGAGAGCTTGTAAATGCTAAGGGACCTGCACTGCAATAGTTTGTTTGCCGAGTCAGAAGACTGTTGGAGGTTCTCTCCTTATTAGGGATCAGAGTTAGTTGTGCGCTGAGCACATGTAATGTGCCAAGATCGGGTTGAGTAGTTAGGCTACGTCAGTTAAGGGTTCACCTGTGTGTGCCTCCAGTGACACAGGTGTCGATCTGCCTAAGCCGGTTACCATTGTGCATTGTGATTGGCTGTATCACCGGTGTCTATCACCAGTGACCCACTTAATCCTATGTGGCATGAGTGTAACGGTCAGGTACCTGTGAACCCTATAAATAGGGGACCAGGAAAGGTCTTCGACCTCAACCTTGCTCAACCCAGTGAATCATATTCGATCGTTGCAAGCCTCTCACCCTCTGAACAAAAGCCAAACTTCCTAAGAGTTAGTTCAAGAGAGTTAGAGCCTTTGAGCAAAGAGCATTGGTTCCTCCAAGAATTGTTGCTGCTGAATCTATTACTCTTGGAGTGTCTACTCCTAGACAGGCGTAGGAGTTGCTGGTATCACCCAAGCTTGTGTGGGCTGAACTAGTAGTCTGTGAAGGTAATCTGAAGTCTACCTGCTGCAAAGCTAAAGGACTTCCACAAGCAAACCAAGAGGCCTGATTACTCAGTACTCGGAGAACAAGCACGATTCAGTGCTGGTGATCTTTTCGGAGTAGCCTCTCCAATGGAGACATACCTCTCTGAAAAGAGTAGGGAATTTCGGTGAAAAACACCTTGTCTCTCTGAGTACTTCTTATATTACCTTTTAGTTACTCATTAGATCTGCATGCTTGTGTGTTCTTAGATATACATTGTTTATTTGTGATAGATCTCTTTTCACCTGTGTTAGCGTAGCAGTGCCTCAGTTGCTGTATATCATATCCCTTACCTGTGTCACCTACCTGTTACACAGCTATCTGTCTTGCTTATCTGTTTTAAGTTATTAGCTCACCTGTGTTACATACCTGTGTGACAGCTACGTGTTAATTTACATAACATGCATTGCCTGTGTTATTCACCTGTCACACAGCTAGCTTAACCTTGCAATCTGCTAAGACTTAATTTTGATAACCTAAGCTAAAAGAAGTGAATTTAGTTAGCCTCCTATTCACCCCCCTCTAGTAGGCTCCTTCGGTCCTTTCACCTGGAAGTTGTTCACGAAGAGAGTCTCAAGATCGGCCCAGGACTGAATGCTGCCCTGAGACAGGCTGGTGAACCAAGCTCGGGCCGAGTCGGCTAAGAATAGGGGCAAGTAATGAATCACAACATAATCGTTGCCTCCATTAGTTTTGCACACCGTGTGATAATCGGCCAATCAGATGTCTAGCCGAGTCTCGCCCGTATACTTATCGATTCCAGTGACTCATAATCGTGGCGGGAAGACAACCTTGCGGATGCGGGAGCCGAACGCCTCTGGACCCACGTAGGCCATGTCGGGGGGAGTCAAAGAGTGGCGTTGGTTAGCAACGTGGCTGTCACCGTGGCGGCCGTCGTGGTTGTCTCTTCCAGCATCCCGTTGGGTGTAGCGCCTGGCCTCGGGAGCGTTCCGTCTGTCGTGGTTTGGTCCGAGCCGACTATGGACCGACCCGGCGGGGTGATTATTTTCCCGGTGCCACGTTGAGCGCGGCGTCTTGCGTTAAGGGTGTCCCGTGCATCGTGATCCGGTCTGAGTCGGTTATGAACCACCCCAGCGGGGCGATGTTGCTCCGGGTTGGCACGGCGAGCCTCGGTGGTGTGCGAGTTCCCTGGTGAGGAAGTGCACCGACTCCGAGTGTTCAAGGGAGAAACCGCGCGGGCCCCGGAGATCTCGGCCTGTTGGAGAGCTGCCTCTTCCATCAGGATCTTGAGCCGTCGGAGGTCGTCGTGCCCGGGGGTACCCTCAGGGATATTGATGGCTCGTGCTGTCATAGTGGCCACAACAAGGTTATGACTGGGAAGCGGGAATATAGGTACGCCATCTCTCTCGCGCATGCGGAGTGCATTGTGGACTTGGCATCCTCGATCTCACATGTCATCATTGCATTGTCTATCTTTGCGAGGGCGAGTGAGCATGGTCTGCTACTCGGCCAGCCTCTCCTCCTTGGCTTGAAGGTGGAGCCGAGTGGCTGCAAGCTGCTCGGGAGTTTGATCCTCGATGGGGATCGCTTGGTCATCAACATCAGCTAATGCCTCCGAGTCAGCCATGAAGACCTCCCGGGAAGGGTGATGACTTCCCGAGCTCTTGAAGTCGTCCGAGTAGTAGTCGAGGATGGGCAAGAGAGAATCGATCATGCCCACCAGTCGGGATCTCAGCTCGATGGATGAGGATCCGTGTTCAAGCAGAAAATCCAACTTGGGTATGACCTCGTCCTCGGAGATTGCTGTCGGAGCTATCGCCTTGGAGGGAGATCCCAGAAGGGAAAGTGACGCAGCCTCCACCAATTGGCTGGGAGCCGAATCGCAGAGGTGGAGTTTGCCGAATCTGTCAGCGATGAAGTTTAGTTTCTCGAATCGAAAAACTTCTCCGGGATCGGCAACGGAGCCCAGAGAGCCAAGGAACATGACTTGGCCTGGAGCGAAGCTGCCGTTGTTGTTGATGAAACCCATCCGGATCTGATCAGATAAATCTACGCACACAGCCCCTACCTGGTGCGCCAACTGTCGGTGTTTTGATCCGGCAATAATGAATGCAGGGCAACGTATGCAGGTTTAGGCCCTCAGAAGGAGGTAATACCCTATGTCCTGTGTTTGGTCAATTGTATTGTTTGTATACCGAGTGTTGCGAGACCTCGAGAACAGATCTCTCGGTTGCTAGGGCTTAAGTGTCTAAGAGCTTGATAGCTTGATGTTACTTACCGATCGGGGGATCCCTACCTGGCCTTATATAGGCGACCGGGGTAGGGTTACAAGAGTCCGGATCGGCTTACGGATTGATACCCAAATTGGTTGCAACTGGAATCCGGGATTGCCGGGTAAGTACTTATCCCTGTCTTGTACTCCAAGTCGATGAGGCGCCCCCGTATAGAAGTCGGACTTTGAGTAGTCGGCCCGGCCCACCCTATGTCTAGAGGGCCAGTATTGTCCTCCTTGACGATACCCGGGTGATATGTTGTAACACCCATCTTAGTATATACATAGGTTTCTATTTTGCTTCATGCATACATGGCATTATCCATGCACAACCCTTGCATAAACTTGAATATTAAAAAGTTATATTTTATAGAATATGTACATATCTCATTCTTAAAACTCAAATTTTGTAAATTAACACCAATCAACTTATTTGGATAACTACCAAAACCCAAATGTATTTTGGGCTTATTTCCAACAATAGCTTTATGTACAAGTTTTGGCTCTCTGTGTTCATCCGGAAGTTGGTCGGGGTGCTCAGAATTTCCGGGTGGCCTCCAAGTTAATTTCCGGGTGAGTCCAGAGAGGGTTGAGCGAGAGTTGGCCAGCCGGAGGTTTGATCCGGAACCTCCGAGCTGAACCTACGGGCTGTCCGGAAATGCCGGATGGTCTCCGAGCTATTTTCCGAGGGAGTCTAGAGAGCATGTAGGTGATCCCGGTGCAACCGGAGGTCCCATCCGGAGCCTCCGAGATGAACCTCCGGGTGAGCCCGGAATCCGGCTGGGCTCCGGATTGAATTCCGGGAGAGTCCAGAGAAGGGAAATCGCTCGCTTTGTAAAGGCCGGAGGTTCACTCCGGAACCTCCGTGTGGTACGTCCGGGCTGCCCGACTCTGGGTCATTTCCGGGCTACTTTCGGGTGAGTACCCGGATGTCAGAACTCGGTTGCCACGTCGCCACCACCGTTTGGGGGCGGTGGGCGGTGGAGCCTCAGTGGAGAGCTCGCCGGCCTCTCTATAAAAGGCGCCAAGGGCCTCCTTTCCCTCTTTTTCTCCTCCCCGGCCAAACCCCTTTTCTTTTTCTTTCTTCCCGAGCTCGTCTCCTCCAACCGATGTCTTTTTCTTCAGCTCCGGCGCCAACTCCGGTGAGCCAGCGCCGCCTCTCCGGTGAGCCGGCCCCTCTCCTCTCCCTTCCCTCTTCCTGCATTCCTCTTCCTCTCCCCTCACCCCTCCTTCTCTCCTCCTTGCTCAGGTCCAAGCCGAAGCTCCAGCTGCCACTTCCGGACCGTCCGGAGCTCCTCCGGGCTGCTCCTTTTCGGTGAAGCAAGGGCAAGGTTGGGGCAAGTTGTGGGTGTGCCTAGCGTTAGGGTTGGGGCAGAGTTAGCTGTTGATTGATTTCCAACTCTTGAGTGATCTTCTCAAGAGGTATATAGTTCAAATTTAAACAACTTTATATTTCCAAATCCTTATAGAACTTTCTATTGTTTAGTTCAACCAATGTCTCAAATAGCAAGTATATGTAATCAATATTTCATTATATAAAGATAATCCCTCATTTGCACTGATATCCAAACCAACTATTTCCAACCCTAACATGAATTTGAAATTGATATGTCATGCATACGTTCACTAGAATAATTAGTTAAATTCTATAAGCTCGAATTAAGGCATACTCTCATTACAAACCCTAGCATCCACGAAATACTTCAGCATCTCATGTCTAGTATTTCCATCATGCATACATGCTGGAACTCATTTCTTTTGTCATTTCCTTTCCGGTGTCTCGTGTTGCTTGCGACAGAGCCCGAAGAGGAAGAACCGCAAATTGTTGAGCTCACCCAAGTCTCTGAATCCTACGACGAAGGCAAGCAGAGCTTGTTGCATCCTTTTATTCTCCGTAATTACGTGTATGTGTGAACACTTGTTTGAATCGTATGTTGGAATTGAGCTCACTAGCATGCTTAGGGTGTATCGTTATGTTAAGAACTTCAATTATTGCCTGATTAACTGAACCTGTTAAGGTGAGATGTGAGAGCCGAGGGGGTGCATGGGAATAACATTGGTATTGATTGGAGGTGAGGGCAACCTAGGAGTAAGTAGAGTTTTGTTGCCATACCAACCGAAGGTGATTTCCCGTGTCACTTTCCTATTAACGCGTGGATGTTACCGAGAATCGATGCTAGGATGTAGTTGAGGTAAGTCTCAGGCCCTGGAGCCTTGCAAACTCCTGGGGATAATGCACTCACTATACTCGGGGTAGTCGTATTGTCGGTAACGGTTCGAGAGATTGATTGAATTTAATACTGTGATGAATCTGTAATTTAAATGGGGTGTGGGCTACCCCTGTGTGATATTCCAATTATCTTGATCATCCGGGTATTCATGTGAATCCTGAAGTACATTTTGACTCTACCACTTATGCTTATGCCATGGATTAAGTCATAACGTTTATTATGTATTGATACGATGTAAACGCATCATGTTTAATTACTGTGGTAGTAAGCATGTGTAGGGCATGGAATCAAGCACGAATAAGTCTTGCGAGTACTTTTGTACTCACCTAGGATATTCCTAGACATTTGCAGGTGAGCCAACCGTTGTGGAGTTTTGTGATGAGGTTTAGCCCGATGGTTTCCTTGGTCCGCGTTCAACTTATGGGAATGGTTTGGCTTTTGTGCAGCGGTTGATGCACCGCTGCGGGGCTTTTATTTTGTTTCCACTGCATTGTAAATATTTCAGTCTCGACCAAATTTACGGTTATCGCCGACTGATGTATCTTTAAAGTTCACTAAGTGGGCAGCTAGTTCTATTATCATATTGTAGAGTTTGTGTGATGATATTTCTTGCTGTCCAACATATGCCCCCACTTCCCGTCTGTCATGCGTGTATGTTGAATGGGGAGTGTGGATGGTTGCATATGGAGGCACTCGTTATTTTCTTTCGATTCAAGTGAAGTGCAAAGTGAATGTACGGTCCATTGCCAAAGTGAGTCATACGCGAAAGGCGTATGTGTTTGGAATCGTGATCCCTCAATCAGGCCGTGGTGATCCATACGCATTGCGTCGTATGCTGGTCGCACGGGGCGGGGGTGGGCCATAGTCCGTCGCAGGTAGCGGCTATGGTCACCGTCTTCACTAGTTGTAAATTCCTTGAATTGAATTAAAATGTCGGGTCCCTCACATATGTCATCGTCACCTCTCCTTGTGCCAACCGGTGTCACAGCTGGTGATCCTGCAGCTGACCCAGCTGAGCTTGTATCTGTGACACAGTTAGCAAAAGATGGCACCCTCTCTTCCTCGATGTTGTCCCAAGCAGCGGCTAGAGCTTACCAGAAAAGGATCATGCCTATTCAATTTGCAGCTCTGCGTAAAGGGAATCTCCAGCTCCGAGAAGAAATGACCAGTCTGCACACAAAGATTGATTAAATGTAGACTCAACTCTCAGAGGTTCTTTAGCTCTTGAGATCCAAGTCAACCTGAAGTTTCTTTTCCCTAACCCTTTTCTGGTGTTTAGTGTCAAAGGGGGAGAGAAGCATGGGGGGAGAAGGGAGAAAAGCTTTAGGGGCTTTAGGGGGAGAAAACCATATATGGGGGAGATAAATATAAGGGGAGTGGAGAGTTTTGCTGTGCATCAAGACTTGTTCTTCTTATTTCGATTCCTTATGTCTTGATCACATTAAGTCGTTTCTTTACGCTCTGATGCAGTTTACTTTATGTTCTAAGGTATGCTATTCTGTCATGATCATGTGCTGGTATGTGTGAATGGTTTTTGCTTTGATCTGATTTATGTTCTGATTCTTCACACATATTATGCTTCATATATATGTTTGCTCTAATCATAACACATGTTAATGAATGCTCAGAACATGCTTTAAAAGAAACTCTAAAAACTGCATCATTATCAGTTCAGTTCAGTCTATTACTTATGATTCATTTAACGCTCTGAACTGATGAAATGCAAGTTATGATAAAATACTACTCATGGTTACAATTCAAATCTGTGCATTTGCATTCCAAAAGCAAATCTTTTATGCACAGCCTCAGGGGGTATATTATAACAACTTGCACATGTACTATTCATTCATATCTTTATTTGATAATGTTGAATGGGTTGCCACTAACCACCAAAAAGGGGGAGATTGAAAGAGCATCTAGCCCCCTAAATGGTTTTGATGGTTAATGGCAACCCAAACTAGAATCTAATGTTTAGAATGAGTGTAAATAGAATAATTAGGTTCCAGGAAGAAGAATCATCTAGGAAAGGATGACCACCCAAAAGTACAAAGGTGGGTTGCCAGGACAAGAAGATAGCGGCGCTGGGTAGGTGTGCCACAGCTATGAAGAAACCGGTGCTGTGCAGGAGTTGCAAGCAAGGTGAAGGTTGCTTGATGCGTCAAGAGCCGTGACTAAGTTAGTGGAAACTGAAGCCTAAGTTTTCTAAGTTTTCTTGAGTCCTTAGAAAACACCTGTACTATCAAGAGAGATGAAGTAGCAATGATTTTTAGAGGTTCTTTTGCTCAATGCTCAGAGTGTTGGATAGTGACACTGATGCTCAGAGTGTGAAACTGGGTTGTGCTAGCACACTGCTGTGCTAGCTCCCTAAAATCCTAGAGCCAAAGTCACCTGTGTGACATAGCTGTGTCACAGGTGAACAACCGCTTTATGACTCAGGTACATCTCTGTGCCAGGGGGGAACTTGAAAATGCTAAGGGAACTGCACTGCAATAGTTTGTCTGCCGAGTCAGAAGACTATTGAAGGTTCTCTCCTGAGTAGGCATCAGAGTTAGTTGTTTGCGCTGAGGGCATGTAATGTGCCAAGACCGGGCTGAGTAGTGAGGCTACGTCAGTTAGGGTTTCACCTGTGTCAGCCTTCGGTGACACAGGTGTCGGTCTGCCTTAGCCAGTTACCGTTGTGCGTTGTGATTAGCTGTGTCACCCGTGCATGTCACCGGTGACCCACTTAATCCTACGTGACATGAGTGTAACGGTCAGGTGCCTGTGGACCCTATATATAGGGGACCAGGGGAGGTCTTGGATCTCAACCTTTGCAATCTTTGCCAACCCTTGTGAATCACTTTCGACCATTGCAAACCTCTCTTCTCCTGAACAAAAGCCAATCTTCCTAAGTCTTAGTTCAAGAGAGAGTTAGAGCTTTGAGCAAAGAGCACTGGTTCCTCCAAGAGTTTGGGTTGCAAATTCTTTCTTGGAGTGTCTACTCCTAGACGGGTGTAGGAGTTGCTGGTGACCTCCCAAGCTTGTGTGGGTTGGCCCAGTAGTTTGTGAAGGTGATCTGAAGTCTACCTGCTGCAAGGCGAAAAGACTTCCACAAGCTAAGGCAAGAGACCTGAAAGCTCAGGTACTCAGAGAACAAGCACGATTTAGTGCTGGCTATCTCTTCGGAGTAGCCTCTCCAACGGAGACGTATCTCTCTAAAAAGAGTGGGAACTTTGGTGAAAAATCTCTTGTCTCCCTGAGTATTTTTTATTCTGCATTTACTTGCTCATCTGGTTGCATGCTTGTATGATTCACTGATATACATAATCTAGCTGTGACATTTACTCTTTGCCTGTGATAGTTTAGCTGTGTCACAGTTGTCTTATTGCTTGTCCCATATCTGTGGAAGTTATCTGTTAAACAACTATCTGTCTTTCACATTTGCTTAGGGTTGTTAGTTCACCTGTGTTAGGCACCTGTGTGACAGCTGTGTGTTAATTTACATATCAAATACTGCCTGAGTATCTGACCTATCACACAGCTAGCTGAACCTTTCAACCTGTTAAGCCTTAATCTTGATAAATTGGAGTAATTGTTTAAAATTGGTTAGCCTCCTATTCACCCCCTCTAATCGGCACCTACGATCCTTTCACCTGTGTCAGCCACCGGTGACAAAGGAGTCAGTCTGCCTGAAGTCTTTTTACCGTTGTGCGTTGTGGTTAGCTATGTCACCGGTGCCTGCCATAGGTGACTCACTTAATCCTACATGGCATGAGTGTAATGGTCAGGTGTCTGCGGACCCTATATATAGGGGACCAGGGGAGGTCTTGGACCTCAACCTTTGCCAGCCATTTTCAACCATTGCAAGCCTCTCATCTCCTGAACATAAACCAAACTTCTCATGTGTTAATTCAAGAGAGTTAGAGTTTTGAGCAAAGAGCATTGGTTCCTCCAAGTGTTGTTGCTGTAGATTCTATTACTCTTGGAGTGTCTACTCCTAGACAGGTGTAGGAGTCGCCGGTGATCACCCAAACTTGTGTGGGTTGGCCCGGACGTTTGTGAAGGTGATCTAAAGTCTACCTACCGCAAGCAAAAAGGACTTCCACAAGCAAAAGGAAGAGACCTGAAGATTCAGGTACTCGGACAATAAGCATGGTTTAGTGTTGGCTATCTCTTAGGAGTAGCTTCTCCAACGGAGACGTACCTCTCTGAAAATAGTGGGAACTTCGGTGAAAAATCTCTTGTCTCTTTGTGTGTTTACATTCTACACTTAGTTGCTTATTTCCTTGCATGCTTGTATAATTCTCTGATATATATATATATATATATTTATTTAATTTAGCTGTGATCTTTACTCTATACCGGTGGCAGCTATCTACGTTACAGTCTCTTCACACATGCCTATTTTTCTTAGATAGTGCACCTGTGTAGATCACCTGTGTGACAGCTGCATTATATTACCTGTGTATCTTCTTACCTGAGTAGTATACCTGTCACATAGCTGCTAGTTCCTCTTATCTATCACATTTGCATCTAAAAGGAAGAAGTTTAATTTAATGTTCTAGCTAGCCTCCTATTCACCCCCCTCTAATCAGCTCCTGAGATCCTTTCAAGAACCCATGTGGAACCGCAGCAGCATGGCGTGGGAAAGGACATGATGCGCTTGGCTCCTAGCGAACAACTGTCCATCAAACAAATTCAAGCGATATATGACGCTAGAGGGAATATCTTGCCCACTCCGATTCGACGTACATACAAGGCCGGGAAACCATTGGAGAATCCTAAGAGTATCCTCTCAGAGCTTGGGTGGGCTTGCTCAATGCTGCACAAGTATTACATGGATAACTTCAAGAGATAGAACAAAAAGGAGCGTGTGGAAAGTATCCTCGTCAAGTTGAAATATGAGCACTTGCTCCACAAACAGAGACAACAGCTCCTAGTGACTTGGGAGGATTTGGATCTCATATACAATCTAGACGCCTTGGACAGGAGCCTCATAAGATGTTTCATAATATAAGTGCCTACTTTCACGTACCATGATTCGATCGCAGTTAGTGGAGTTCATTGTTTCAGAAGTCATCAATGAAGATGGCGAGTTCCACCACGACGGAACCAACGAATGAGTCCACTCAAATGTGATTCAAACCTATATATTCAACTATGTAATTAACTCAATTCAAATGTGATGGATCAACTTCTTCATTTTACGAATTTCTATCTACTTGAGTTCATCTGTGAATTAAAATATGATGTGAATGTCAATGTGCATGTGTGTGGATATTATTTATGTTCTAGGATGATCTGGGAGAGATCTGAGAAATTTAGGATATATAAACTGTATTTTCTGTTTTAGGGTAGGCAGAAATCTGAATTCTATTTGTCTATCCCAAATAATATCCTAGCCGGTTCTCCACAAAAACCCCTGGGATAATTCAATAAGGTAGCTTTTTCATCCGATAGAATCGACTAAAATAATATATTATCACAGTCGGTCCAGTTGGATGAAGCGACTAAGATACAATTTTACCTCAGTCGGTTTGCTTCTATGAAGCGACTGAGATAGTATTTTCTCTCAATCGATTTGTTTTGCTGAATCGATTGACATAATGTTCTATCTCAGTTGGCTTTACTGGATCAACCGACTCAGGGTTTGTTATCTCAGCCGGCTCGGCTCTGAAAACCGGCGAGATAACATAGATTATTAACTCCCCTTGTCTACAGCAAGATCTGAAACCTACTGAGATAGTCTTTTCAACTGATTGTAAAAGCTTTTTCTGTGATAATGACATGAATTGCAAGCGTCGGTTACCTCACTAAACCATAGAGTTTAAAACACCACCGAGAGTTTAAAACACCACCGAGCCAAACTTACAATTTAAACATGAACATTAGACGGACAGTAGGTTCAACGGGACAATTCCTCGTAAATAACTCAGAAAAAACCCTGCTTTTGGCACCGACTGCCTAGTAAAGAAGTTTTCCATGAGAACAACTCCGTATAAATTTCAGCTGGACAATTGAGTCACGCCACACGTACTGAAGATTGTAGCCTACCTTTACTTAAGCTTAGCATGCAACTTATTTGGCGGTGTCTACCCATTTTAGTCTCTTACAGACTAATCACCAATGGATCTTCATCTTGCTCATAGCGTATAAAGTTAAGGAAAAGTCAATTCGAATGTACTATGAATTAATTGTGTCGTTCTAGAAAATACACCCTACACGCATAGGACTTGCTCGACCAATGAATAAAGCCCTATGCGTGAGTCTTCCCATGCATGCTTTGTTCATTCCATTCTACTCTATTCTATTGGAAAGAATCTAATCTGTCACTTTATACTCTTGAGAATATCAAGGTGCTTTGCAACAGAGGCGTCAAAGTTTATAGCCGTCGTAGAAGAATATTACTCTCTCTGTCCACAAATATAAGGTATGTACAGAATTTTAGATTCAACTTTGATCAATAATTAAGCTAATAATAATGAATTATATAATACAAAAGTGATACCATTTGAAAATATGTTTGAATATAAATCTAATGGTACCACTACTATGTCATATAATTCAATAGTATTAGTTTAATTGTTGGTTAAAATTAGACCTTAAATTCTATGTACGTCTTACATTTGTGGACGAACGGAGTAGTTTCTTAAAAAAACAAGTGCCCATGCGGCCGTGAGCCCCCCATTCTTACTCCGGATTTCGCTTCCATTTCCATCCGGTCCGAAATATCCGAGTTTCTTGCATTGTTTCTAGCGACGGTGTGCTACCAAGTACAAGAATGTTGCTTTCTTGTTCCTTGTCTCTGGAGCAAATGCCAAACCAAATCCCTATTGACAAATCCGCCCTTGCGCCGGTATAAGAGACCCACTGCCGCATGATCGCCGTGTTCCATTCCCCAATCATTAATACACTTGATCTCAACTGTTAGTTAGGTTAATTTCTCCGTAGCCTAAAGCAAGGAGAGGTCTAATCAAGAGTGAGTGCATGGACACCTTGCCGAGTATCTACTGCCCGCGCGTGCTCATCAGGTGCTCCTCATCGGAGAGGGGCGGGCAGCAGCGGAGCAACGCGACCGTGAGGGTGAACGGGGCGGCGCACCGCACGCCGCTGCAGGTTGGAACGGCGCTGGAGACGTCCATCAACAGGTCGCTGGCGGAGCTGAGCACCCCGGTGCTGGCGCCGGTGGATGGCGAGGGGCACAGCCGGCAGAACATCCCGACGGAGAAGCAGGCCACGGACCCATTCCGGCAGGCTCTGATCGTGGAGGGTGGGGTGCGGTACCAGCAAACGGTGGTGGTGCGCTCGTACGAGGTTGGCCCCGACAAAACGGCCACCCTCGAGACCGTACTTAACCTTCTCCAGGTACGTACGTATATGTACTGGGCTAAATTCCGTCCATGCAATTAATTAACGCTAATGAAGACCATTGATTCAAAAACCACATTATTAGAGTAGTTGCTGACGATGAGTATATATGTGCACGCACTCACGCAGGAGACTGCGCTGAACCACGTGTGGATGTCGGGTCTCCTCGGCGACGGGTTCGGCGCGACGCACGGAATGATGAAGAACAACCTCATCTGGGTCGTCTCCAGGATGCACGTCCAAGTCGACCATTACCCCATATGGTAATTGGTTAATTAGAATGGATATATGTCGATCGATCCGCACGCTCTAGATAACACAAATACTCGATCGGTGCGGACCTTACCTCCTTGTATACGTTGCTACGCTGCAGGGGAGAGGTGCTGGAGATCGACACGTGGGTTAGCTCATCGGGGAAGAACGGCATGCGGCGTGACTGGCTCGTCCGCGGCCGCGGCTCCGGCACCGTCTTCATCCGAGCAACCAGTACATGGGTGATGATGAACAAGATCACGAGGAGGCTGTCCAAGATGCCCGAGGAGGTCAGGGGCGAGATCTCGCCGTGGTTCGTCGACCGGCACGCGATCGAGGAGGAGGCGACCGAGAAGATCATCAAGCTCGACAGCAATGCTAAATACGTAGACTCGGACTTGAAGGTTAGCTTCACTTGCTTCGCTACTTAGTGCTGCATAAAGTTTTGTTATTTAATTTACTAACTGAGTAGTTCGTCTAATGTTCCGAGGTACTTCAGTAGGATCGATTTGTACAACGCTAATACTGCATAAATTTCTTTTTAATGCATATATGGGGATTGTTCTGTCCGCAATTGCCTGCTTAGTGCTTTATTCTCTGGTTTCTCAAATTTACGCCTTTAAATATTTTTTGTAGCCGAAGCGGAGTGATTTGGATATGAACCAACACGTCAACAACGTCAAATATGTACGGTGGATGCTCGAGGTAAAATACCGCGTAGCTTCTCTCTAGCAGCAGAACATGCATGGCTTATTTATTCGGGTGCCGCTAATTCGGTCGATTCCCAAAGCAGTAAGAAGCACCCCTGCGCGGGGTCGCCTTCCTCGTCCCGGGCCCGTTTCATCCGACGTTCCAACCCCGCAAAAATCAAGCTTTCAACCTCATCAACTAAAGCTTTCAACCCCCACACGACTTAAACTACACGAAGGTTGCAACCAGACGAAATCGAGCTTTTAGCTAAAGTTCTGGGACTTTTACTTTCCACCAAAGTTTAGAGAGATTTCGACTAAAACATTACAAAGCTTTCTACTAGAGCACAACGAGCATTCAACACTCTGCACGCAAGCTTTCTATTAAAACACAAATGAAGCTTTCCACTATTTTTTTGGGGGAAAAATAAATCTAAAAATCACATCAGATCTGGTCAACCCCTACCATGTACGGTGACGGCAACGCGGGTGCCAGGTTGACGGCGGCACATGACAGCGGGGAGGCGATGCCACCGGCGACAGCTTCCAATGCCTAATCTTGTGCCTTCTAGCCGCCTCAGCGTCCAGCTTGCACTGCGCTGTCTTCACGAACGACATCGACGGCTGGGAAGTGGCACACCGTTGGTGGCGGCCTCATCGGCGAATAAGCTGGGAGTCGATGCGCCAGCTTGCTCCAAGCAGTAGTTGGCTCATATGGGAGGAGGGCACGGGAGGTCGCTCGATCTGGAGAAAAAAGGAGAAGCAATGGAGAGAAGAAGACCCGAGAAGATAAAGGAGCGGAGCAAGTGATGGACCCAACCAAAGTTGCATGCGCATCGGGTTAACCGCTCCCTGGTTAACCTTAAAAGAGTACTTTCGCATTTATCTCATTGCTATACAATTTCCAAGAACTAGTATGGTTGTTGAGTTTCTCAAAAAAAAAGGTATGGTTGTTGAGATCATGGCGTGCGCAGCCATGCAACCCGAGTTCCACTGCATTCGGTGCTCCTTTGGGCACCGACTCTAAAAAGAATAAAAATGATTAGATGCAATTATTGTTATTATATCTCAAGCACAGATATATTTTTAGTCATATTAATTTTGTTGATGCATGTACAGGCTATCCCTGATCACTTCGTGCAGCACCACCAGCTTAACAGCATCATTCTGGAGTACAGGAAGGAATGTGGGAGCTCAGATATTGTGCAGTCTATTTGCCAACCAGATGAGAAATCGGTTTCACCAGGAGAAAACGTCAGCATGGTGAGGGGACCCTCGCTCTTGCCAGAAATCATCAACGGCCACCATAGCTTAGCTGGTGCACTCCAGCAATGGCCAACAAAGTACACGCATCTTCTGCAACTGAAAGCAGATGATGGGTATGAGGAGATTGTAAGGGGCAGAACCACATGGAAGAAGAAGTTATAAAAAGCTTCTTGAATCTGATTCTTTTTCATTTGCAGAGAAAAGCTTCTTGATTGTGTCCATTATAGATGGGTATATATATGCGTGTGTGAGAGAGAGCTACTTTAGTGGCAGCTGTGTGTGTTGGAGATGTGGTGCCTGCTGTCTATCACTATTACAGAACACACAATTACAATCGGTCCATTTTTCTCAACTGGTTTACCTTTTGGCTGTAGAGAAAAGGTGCTAATAATATGAATTATCTCAGCCGGTTATAAAATCGATTGAGATAACAACTTCTCAGCCGGTTAGAACAAAAAACCGACTGATATATTATACTATCCCAGTCGGTTCCGAACAAAAAACCGACTTGCCCTAAAACAGAAAATGCAATTTATACTCCCAGGTTCCCATAATCCCCAGAACACATTTCACATCCAACTTGAATTCATAATAGAGATTCATATTGACATTATATTTCAATTGACAACTAAACACAAATGAAAGTATATCGAAATTTAATATTTACATCACAACATCCATCACATGTCTTGAGGAATTTACAACAGATTGAAATGCAAGTGACAACTAAACATCGATCATTTGATTCAAAACAATTATCTTAGTCGTCGGATCTGTCGTAGTAGAACTCGCCTTTTGGATCAATGACGCTATCGAGAAACAAACGCGCCAAGTCTTCTTGAATCCTAACTAGATCCGTCTTCGGCAATTCCGTCCATAGAACAGTACTAACCTGTCGATATGAAGATCATACTGATGCTAGATAGAAGATGAATAAAACAAAATCAAAATGATAATTAGCATATGATGCGCACGGGGGTGCCCGATCTTCCGTCAGGAAGGGATAATCACGATTGTGGAGAACTCGACGTTGACGACCCGGCTTCCAATCAGAACTGATCCGAACCCTGCGTTCGCTACACTACGGCTCCGTTGGTTATCAACCACGCGCACACGTGGTTGACCTCGCCAAGAAGGCTTATCCCTGCATGCGAATCGAGAACACAAGCAAGAACACAGTAGAAGCAATCTCACAAACGAGATGATTGTTGATTACTCGAAGTGGGGTTCTACAAACTGATGAAATCAGCGAGACTGCGATGGCAGAATAATTCTAAGCAAAACCCACCCTAAACAATGACGGCTACCAAGTATTTATACCTAGGGTTTCTGAGAGTTTCACCCTAAACCTGGGCTTAAAACCCGAAACGAAAACAAGGCCCGAAGTGGCCCAAAACGGTGTCGCAGCACCTGACGACTTGTTCTGACAATTTCAATGTCTCTGTAATTATTCATAACATGGCATCAGATCCATTGGAAAGGTGTCGTTGTTAGCTTTCCAACGCATACAAGAACTCTTCAATCGGACTCCGTATGAGAAAGTTATGCCCCATTTATGTAGGTGCTGTCTGCTGAAAACCGAACCGAATTCGAAGTTGAAGTGGAGTCCGACTTGACTTGGGGTGGCGCCTCATCCTCTTGTGGCTGATCCAGTGGTGCTTCTCCCATGTTCCTAAGAATCAAAATATCACCATTAAGTAGCATCCCATCCTTAGCCACATAATTATGGATAGTAAGAAACGAACGCACCTCATGATTAAGTCGTCAGGCACGGGAACGGGTGATTGGTCCTTGGATGATAGTGTGGGAGATGTCCTCATCATCCTCCCCTTCTTGAATTGGAGTCGTCCTCGACTCAAGGTCATCTTCTTCTCCCAAGTAAGGCTTCAAATCTGAAATGTTAAAAGTGGGACTAACCCCAAAACCTGCAGGCAACTCAAGCTTGTATGCATTATCGTTAATCTTCCTAACTATCTTAAAAGGACCATCAGCTCGAGGCATCAATTTGGATTTTCTTAGTTCTGGAAATCTATCCTTCCTCAAGTGTAACCAAACAAGATCGCCTGGTTCAAAGGATAAATGGCGCCTACCCTGACTACCAGCAAGTTTATACTTTTCGGTCATCTTTTCAATGTTCTCTTTAGTTGTTGCATGGATTTTCAGAATAAAATCAGCACGTGTTTTAGCATCCAAATGCACATGTTGAGAAGTAGGCAATGGCAAAAGATCAATGGGTGCACGTGGATTAAATCCATACACTACCTGAAAAGGGCTCACCTTGGTGGTAGAATGTACCGATCGATTATATGCAAACTCCACATGAGGTAAACAGTCTTCCCACATCTTTAAATTTGTCTTCAAAACAGCCCGCAACATTGTGGATAAGGTACGATTAACAACCTCCGTTTGTCCATCGGTTTGTGGGTGGCATGTAGTAGAAAATAACAACTTAGTCCCCAACTTGCTCCATAAGCTTCTCCAAAAGTGGCTCAAGAACTTCACATCCCGATCGGAAACAATGGTGTTGGGAATTCCATGGAGGCGAATGATTTCCCTGAAAAATAAATCAGCAATATTTATAGCATCATCGCTCTTATGACAGGGTATAAAATGTGCCATTTTAGAAAATTGATCCACCACCACAAATATACTATCCCTCCCCCGCTTTGTCCTAGGTAATCCTAAGACAAAATCCATCGATATATCCTCCCAAGGAACACTAGGAATAGGAAGGGGCATATAAAGACCATAGGGGTTTAAGCGTGACTTAGCTTTGTTGCATGTAGTGCAGCGTGAAACGTAGCGCTCGACGTCCCTCCGCATCTTTGGCCAAAAGAAGTGTGTGGACAGCACGTCTTCTGTTTTCTTCACTCCAAAGTGTCCCATCAAACCACCTCCATGAGCTTCCTGTAAGAACAAAAGGCGAATGGAGCTAGCTGGGATGCATAGCTTGTTAGCACGATATAATAATCCTTCATTCAGCACATACTTATTCCATGTTCGACCCTCTCTACAGTTTTCAAAAGCATCTCTAAAGTCTGAATCAGTGACGTATAACTCTTTTATTGTCTCTAGACCAAAAATTTTATGATCAAGTTGAGATAACATAGTAAATCGCCTAGATAAAGCATCAGCAATGACATTGTCTTTACCCCGTTTGTGCTTAATAATATATGGAAATGACTCTATAAACTCGACCCATTTTGCATGTCGTTTATTTAATTTTGCTTGACTTCTAATATGTTTCAAGGATTCATGATCAGAATGAATGACAAACTCCTTAGGCCAAAGATAATGTTGCCAGGTTTCTAACACCCGAACTAAAGCATATAACTCTTTATCATAAGTAGAGTAGTTCAAAGTTGGCCCATTCAATTTCTCACTAAAATAAGCAACGGGTTTACCTTCTTGTAGCAGCACTCCTCCTATCCCAATACCACTGGCATCACATTCAAGCTCAAAAGTCTTACCAAAGTCGGGGAGTTGGAGTAGAGGGGCATGTGTAAGCTTCTCCTTAAGCATGTTAAAAGCTTGTTCTTGTGTTGGACCCCATTGGAAGGAAACTCCCTTCTTTGTTAACTCGTTCAATGGGGCAGCGATGGTGCTGAAATTCTTCACAAACCGCCGGTAGAATCCTGCAAGTCCATGAAAGCTTCTCACCTGTGTGACAGTTTGAGGGGTCGGCCAGCTCTTGATGGCTTCAATTTTCGCTTCATCCACCTCAATACCCTGTGGAGTGACAACATAGCCAAGAAAAGAGACACGGTCCGTGCAAAAGGCACACTTCTCAAGATTACCAAACAAGCGTGCATCTCTCAATGCATTAAAAATAGCACGCAAATGGTTCAAGTGTTCATCATTAGACTTGCTATATATCAAGATATCATCAAAGTAGACAACCACAAATTTTCCAATAAATACTCTTAAAACTTCATTCATGAGATGCATGAAAGTGCTAGGTGCATTAGTTAATCCAAAAGGCATGACTAACCACTCATATAAACTGAACTTAGTTTTAAAAGCTGTTTTCCATTCATCCCCCAATTTCATTCTAATTTGGTGGTACCCACTACGCAAGTCGATCTTTGTAAAAATGATAGAACCACTCAACTCATCAAGCATGTCGTCTAACCTAGGAATAGGATGACGATACCTTATTGTAATATTGTTAATGGCTCTACAATCAACACACATACGCCAACTGCCATCTTTCTTAGGAACTAAAAGAACAGGAACAGCACATGGGCTAAGGCCCTCGCGCACATACCCACGGTCCAGAAGGTCTTGGATTTGGCACTGAATTTCTTTAGTCTCCTCCGGATTTGTTCTATATGCAGCACGGTTTGGTAATGTTGCTCCTGGGATTAAGTCGATTTGATGCTCAATACCTCGAATAGGTGGCAGCCCCAGGGGTATCTCTGCTGGAAACACATCCTTATACTCCTGCAAAAGGTTAGTAACAGCAGGAGGCAAAGAACTAGAGGTATCATCAAATGAAAACAACGCTTCCTTGCATATCAAGGCATAGAAAGGAGAATCAAGCTCATTAATATCAATAAGATCAGATTTGGTAGCAAGCATAACACCCCCTTCAATTTAATTCCCTCAGACTTAGAGCTTGTTACTTTCTTCTCTTTCTTAGTTGGGAAAACGGTGTTAGCAACTTGCTGATTTTCAGATTGCAGTGCACTCTCCTTCTTGCTATTTTCAGCTCCCTCTTTCTCACATTGCATAATTTCAATGGGTGTCATAGGAAGTAAAGTAATTTTCTTTCCCTTATGCATAAACGTGTATTTATTACTTCGACCATGATGGGTGGCATCGGTATCAAATTCCCATGGACGTCCTAATAAAAGTGAGCATGCTTGCATAGGTACCACATCAAAATCAACAAAGTCATGGTATGTACCAATGAAAAAGTGCACTCTCGCAGATTGTGTTACCTTAACCTTACCGCTATTGTTGAACCACTGAATATGGTATGGATGAGGATGTGGACGTGTGGTCAAGCCAAGTTTGTTGACCAAGTCTGAGCTCACCAAGTTATTGCAGCTTCCTCCATCAATTATGACGCGAACGCGGCGATCCTTGACAATGAGGTACATTTGGAACAAGTTATGTCGTTGTAGGGTCTCCGCTTGTTCCACTTGAGTGCTCAACACGCGTTGTACAATTAAGGCCTGATATTTCTCTGTGGCGGCCGTGCCTAGAATCTCCTCGCCATCACTTCCCGTCTCATCGCCACCTGCATGGTTAGCCCCAATAGCAGAATCATCCTCAACATCAGTAGCACTAACATACCCACCGTCCTCTGTAGCAAGGAATGTCCGTCGCGGGCTTGGACAGTCCCTCATAAAGTGGCCCTTCCCTTTGCAGTTATGGCAGATAGTCCCGGGGGAGCGGCCCGTGGAAGCAACCGATGAAGAGCTCTTTACCGGGGCAGGTTCCGCTGATTTAGTCTTCTCTTCTGGCGCTTGTGACGATGCCGGTGCTGCTGAACGCGCCCTAGACATGTAGGGGGCAGCAGACCGTGCAGGAGGAGGTGGAGCTGATTTGACCGTTCCAGGCATCGATCTTGTGTCGCTGAAGTTGCTCTTTGGCTTTTGCTGCCTTCCCTGCAATTCTTTTTCTGCCAACATAGCAAGTTGGAACAATCTATTGAGAGAGTTATAATCCTTATAGTCAACTATGTCTTGTATCTCACGCCTTAGTCCCCCAAAGAATCTTGCCATTTTATCCTCGTCATCCTCAACTACTTCACAACGCAACATTCCTATTTGTAGCTCTTGGTAGTACTCCTCAACAGATCTATTTCCTTGGTTTAAGCGTTGCAATTTTTTGCGCATTTCACGTTTATAGGTGGGAGGAACAAATCTACTACGCATAGCTCTCTTTAACCTAGGCCATGTATCAGGTGCTAAACCAGCTTTTACTAATTCATTCCACCAAATGATAGCAAAATCAGTGAACTCACTTGTGGCTTGTCTAACTCTATGAATTTCTGGAACTAGATGGGAATTGAATTTTTGCTCGACTGTCATCTCCCAATCCAAATAAACTTCAGCATCATAGGAACCAGCAAAAGATGGTATACTGAACTTAACATTAGCATAATAATCATCATGTGCACGTCTAGGACGAGGATTTGTGTCGTTACCTCCCCTACCTTGTCGACGTGGCTGTCGTCGTTCTTGATGTGCCGCGTGAGGAGCGGGGCGACCTCCAGCTGGAAGTCCTGCTCTGGCGGCAGCTCGGTCATACTCATCCTCATCTTGATCAGTGTCATCCGCCTCGAGATCCTCTGATTCAGCTCTATCGGAAGGTGGCTGCTTCTCTAGGTTATCTATCCTGGTGATGAGGGTGGCGATACTCCTCTCTATCCTCTCTAATCGATGCTCATTATCTTAGTTGCTCTTGCTAATATTTGCATTGATATCTCGCAGCATCGTTTGAAGCTCTAACTTAGAAACACATTCATCTCCATCATCTTGATGTGCCGCTGGTGATCCTGTCATGGTTAGTGAAAACAAGGAACACACAAATGTATAAAGCTCCTACGAACTACTAGGATGTGGAGTCGCTCTCACTCAAGCGTCTAACCACGCTCTTGCAAAGTTCTTGCGAACGTAGCAGGTGGTACAACCGGTGGCTTGTTTGTGATACCGTTGAAGACGTGAGTGTAGCGATTGCCGGGTTGAAACTGTACTGATCAGAAGAGAGTGGAGCTTGGAAGGTCAATTTGGTAGCAAGGATTAGCAAAGTTCGACAACAGTTAGTAAAGCTCAATAATAATTCAAGGTACTTGTCTCAGTTGCTGGCCTAAACGTGTTCCTAGAAACGAGTATAGGCACAGAAGTATACCAAAGTACCAAGAAACAGAAGTATACCAAGGTTTTTTTTTCTTCTTCTTCTTCTTCCTCCTTTTTTTTTCTTCTCTTTTCTTCACTATTTTTTTCTTTTTTTTCTTTTTTTTTCACAAAACTGCTCAAAGAATCAAGCGAAAGGGAAAAACAGACTATATGGGAATAAAACTTTCAGAACTCTATTTTCTAAGGCGAATTTGGCCTCGAAGATTTCCAAGATGTAACTTTTCGTTCCGGTCGTTTTGACGGGTGGTAGAGCTCAAACGGAGTTCGTATGACAAAGTTATGGCCGTTTTACCGAGGCACTATGAATTCGACTCCGACTTGGGTTCAGAGTTGTATTCGGATATCTCAAACCCTAAGTAACGACTCGCAACTAAGAACACAAGTCTAAACCAGCAACCGGACGTTGACTATGAATCAAAACTCAGCAATACGACACTGTGACGAAATTGCAACGGCTCGGAGCTCTTGGACAGCGAAGGTGATATGCCCTATAGGACTACAATTTTTTTGGCTATATCTGGAGTTCTGGGACGATGGCAAAACTAATTGGATACAATGATACCTGACGGGCAACCTAGCTCTGATACCACTTGATGCGCACGGGGGTGCCCGATCTTCCGTCAGGAAGGGATAATCACGATTGTGGAGAACTCGACGTTGACGACCCGGCTTCCAATCAGAACTGATCCGAACCCTGCGTTCGCTACACCACGGCTCCGTTGGTTATCAACCACGCGCACACGCGGTTGACCTCGCCAAGAAGGCTTATCCCTGCATGCGAATCGAGAACACAAGCAAGAACACAGTAGAAGCAATCTCACAAACGAGATTATTGTTGATTACTCGAAGTGGGGTTCTACAAACTGATGAAATCAGCGAGACTGCGATGGCAGAATAATTCTAAGCAAAACCCACCCTAAACAATGACGGCTACCAAGTATTTATACCTAGGGTTTCTGAGAGTTTCACCCTAAACCTGGGCTTAAAACCCGAAACGAAAACAAGGCCCGAAGTGGCCCAAAACGGTGTCGCAGCACCTGACGACTTGTTCTGACAATTTCATGTCTTTATAATTATTCATAACGTGGCATCAGATCCATTGGAAAGGTGTCGTTATTAGCTTTCCAACGCATACAAGAACTCTTCAATCGGACTCCGTATGAGAAAGTTATGCCCCATTTATGTAGGTGCTGTCTGCTGAAAACTGAACCGAATTCGAAGTTGAAGTGGAGTCCGACTTGACTTGGGGTGGCGCCTCATCCTCTTGTGGCTGGTCCAGTGGTGCTTCTCCCATGTTCCTAAGAATCAAAATATCACCATTAAGTAGTATCCCATCCTTAGCCACATAATTATGGATAGTAAGAAACGAACGCACCTCATGATTAAGTCGTCGGGCACGGGAACGGGTGATTGGTCCTTGGATGATAGTGTGGGAGATGTCCTCATCAGCATACCTCGGTAACTGAGAATTTGTGAGCGGAAGCTCGAGACATGAGAAGGTTTATGTGATGGCCAACATAGAAGCCACACAAATTGCTAAAATTGGGTTGCTGGTGGCACTGCAAAGATATACATTCTCTCGGTATGTAGTTCTATAGAATTGATAACAGTGAGTCTAAAAGTGTGCGACAGGATACATGCCAGAAAGGAGAAGTGGTGGTACAACTTATGAGGGGCCCCCGCATCATGGAAGAAAAGCCGTAATTATACCAATGACCTATTACCATGGAATTTCATGAGGTAATTTGTTTACCTATCGATCACTTTGCTGACCCTCTCAAAGTCGGTCATGTTTTCGAGCTAAATGGTCATTAATCCCAAGTTAGTTGATGATGCGCCGAAGGAACAAGTTCGAGAAATTAACAAGTTTATAGCGCTTACCATTTGTTGAAGGGATAGAGGATGAATTTCTTATGCTGGCTGGCCTCCATGATATTGAAGAGATAATTCTCGACAACCCTTTCAGCATACTCCATGGATTGCTCGGAGGCAAGGTGCGGGTCGACGAATCATATCGGTTCATTTGCTTCTCTCGCCTTGATATAAGCGAACCCACATATACACAGAGGGAAGAGTTCCGTATTTGTGACATGTGTATGTATTATAGTAAATTAAATGGAGCATGATTGTAAGCACTTACAGTGTGAAGCATCTCACGAGACCCGCGTCCAAGGGGCTTAGGTTGTACATAAGGAACAAGTCCTCCCAAGTCACGACGAACAGTCGACCCTTATCATGGAGGAAGTGCTCACGTCTGAACCTGCCAATGATGCTATCGCTTCGCTGATGCTTGGGTTTCTTAAAATTGGTCAAGTAACAGTTGTGCAACGCAGCGCAAGCCCAGCAAAGTTCAGACATCATCTTTTTGTGATTCTTGACCATCGGCTTCCCGGCCTTGTATGTCGGGATAGTCAGAGCGCTAGGGAGACTCCCTCCAGCATCATATATCGCCTGTATTTCTTCGATGGTCATTTCTCGGCTATCAGCTACCTTTATCAAGTCCTTTCCCTTGCCATGCTTCGGCAATGCCACCTTGGGATACCTCTTCGGTGATTCTTGTGTTGTCAGCTCAAGCTATCTCGGTGATAGCGCCGCTACCACAAAAGGCGAGAACGTCAAAGGCTCCACTAGTTCATCTGCCGGTCGTGGCGAAACCTTCTTAGTCGGCCGCGAGAGAGATGTCCCTCTTGGGCCACTAGATGAATGTCCCCTTGGCTTGAGTTAGAGTTAAGATGTCGTTGTTCAGTGGAATTGGGAGCTTCAGCTTGCTGAGTGTCGTTAACCCCATCGATGCTCACATTTGCGTTCATAGGGTCTAGGGGGACGTTATGTATCCTCTGCTCTCCCGTTGCTGAAAACACTAGCCCCCAAGCAGCGTCCACGAGATCATCCATGCCCACCAACCTAACTTGAATCGTGCATCTCATGGGAGCCTACATCAAAGAACGCGTTTCAGCCAACAGGCCACAAACAATCTTTTGTGGAATACATGGGAAGAGGTGGCCTTGTACCTTCTGTCCTGGAACGGGGAGGAGGTGGCGGTGGCTTGGGCGATGGAGGCGCCGGCTCGGACGACGGAGGCACTAGCTAGGGCCACATCGGCGGCGGCCCGGGCGACGAAGGTGGCGGCGGCTCGGTGGCTTGGGGACTTCATCCAGCGCGTCGAGGAGGCCATCTCAGACGAGGGGAGGTGGTTGAGGTGGCTGGAGTAGCGGCGGTTAGAGGCGGTTGTGGGTCCTGCAAGAAAGGCGAGAGTCGAAAACTTTGTGAAGTTCTAGAGGAGGGAGACGAATCAGTTTTTATTAACCCAAGTCATCACAGCCGGTTAACTCAGAGAAACCGACTGAGATAATATACTACAGTCGATTCGGTCAACAAAACTGACTGAGATAATATTCTATCTCAGTCGGTTCGGTCCACCGAACTGTCTGGGATAATATACTATCTCAGTCAATTTGTCGAACCGACTGGGATAATATACTATCTCAGTCGGTTCAGGCAAGAAAACCGACCGAGATAATATACTATCTCAGTCGGTTCGGGAAAGGCAACCGACTGAGATAATATACTGTCTCAGTCGGTTTGGTCACCTGAAACCGACTGTAATATATTTACGTAGTCGGCTCTCCAGAGGAACCGACTTAGATAACAATACATGCTGCCTGCACTAAACCCTAAAGTCATTTTTTTAGAATTCTAGTTGTTGGCTTTTTAGTTAAGTTATTTTCTTTGTAGATAAGTTATTTTTGTTGTATTTAAGTTATTTTATTTGTAGTTAAGTTATTTTATTTGTATTTAAGTTATTTTATTTAGAGTTAAGTTATTTTATCTGGAGTTAAGTTATTTTATTTGTACATAAGTTATTTTCTTTGTATTTAAGGTATTTTGGTTGTATTTAAGTTATTTGCTTTGTATTTAAGTTATTCTCTTTGTATTTGAGGTATTTTCGTCGTATTCAAGTTATTTTCTGTGTAGAAAAGTTATTTTCTTTATATTAATGTCATAGAACATATACAATTATTCTAAATCATAGGAAATAGTACCATATGTCATTAATATCGGAAGTTATGTTACAAAATAATTCCTTCTTGATAATCACTTCGTTTATACGGAGCAAGATCATGCTGCAATTCATCTTCGACCCTTGTTCCATCATCGGGGGCTGGGAACTCATCGATTTTGTTGTAATCTTCCTCATCCACCACATGTTCAACTAAACATTCCCTTTCTAAGCACGACTTTCAGGTCTTTAACCTGATCGTGGATCTCGGTGCCGCTAAAAATATGTGGAGCTGAGCCTTTCTCGACGGTTCCATCGAATTCATGTCTCATCCTGCGGCAATGGTGATCCCTTGTAAGGAACCAACGATGATGCATGTACACTATTTTCTTAGAGTGTTTTAGTCACCTGCTTGCTGTATCAACTAGGCATTGAACACATGCATTGCTCCCTTTAATAGTTTGCCCCGAACAGTTACCGTTGGCTGGATAATCGTTGATGGTAATGAACAACATGCAGCGTAACGTGAAGTTTTCCTTTAGGTGTGCATCCCATACCCTTACGTCTTCATCCCAAAGAAGTTTGAAATCATCCACTAATGGGGCAAAGTACACATCAATGTTGTTACCGGGTTGTTTCGGACCTTGGATAAGTATTGCCATCATAATGTACTTCCTCTTCATACACAACAAGGTGGAAGGTTATACATGCATAAATTCACGGGCCAAGTGCTGTGTCGGCTACTCATGTTGCCGAATGGGTTCATTCCATCAGTGCTCAGCCCGAACCTTACATTCCTTGCCTCTTCACCGAACATAGCATACCTCATGTCAATATTTCTCCACTGTAAAGAATCTGCTGGGTGTCTCAATATTCCATCATCTGTACGCTCATCTACGTGCCAACGCATCAGTTTGGCCTCCTTCGGGTTCGCAAATAAACGCTTCAAATGGGAAATTATGGGCAAGTACCAGGCAATCTTAACAGGAGTCCCCTTCCTCACCTCTATGCTTTCCCCGACATCATCACCATCGATCTTACGCTTATATCGCGAAGCTTTGTACATCGAATATGCCCGCAAATTTACGTACTCTTTACGGTACAGGATACAGTCATTCCTACAGGTATGTATTTTCTCTACCTCCATTCCCATAGGACAAAGAACCTTCTTAGATCTGTATGTAGTTTTCGGCATCTGGTTTCCCTTTGGAAGCATGTACCCTAACAATGTTAGGAGCGACGAGAAGTTCTTATCAATCTATCCACTGCTAGACTTCAATTTTAGCAGTTCCAGAGCACCCGATAACTTTGTGAACTTGCAGCCAGGGTACATTAGTTTCTCCAAGTCTTCCAATAAGCAGACAAATTTCCTGTACTCCCGATCATTCTCACAGTTTTCTTCGACATCTCGGATCATCTGATCTAACTCGTTGTCCTCATGTGATGATGTGTCGTCTTGCGACGCGTCCTCTTGTGACGCACATACGTCATCACGCGTCTGCTCAAGAGGTATGCTATTGACAGTATTAGCCATGTCGTTGCCTTCATCCATGTTTGCCGGACCTTCCTCTATAATCTGATCTTTACCATGGCTGGTCCAACATGCATACCCCTTCATGAATCCTATCCTGATCAAATGTGCTTGGATCTGTGCAAGGTTTGTGAAGCTCTTCCAATTGTCACAATGATAGCATGGACAGCTGATCCATGTCTCTCCTGTGTTCAAACTATACTGTTCGGCTACTCGTAAGAATGCCGAGACGCCTTCGACGTACTCATTGCTAGCACGATTCTCAGTGTACATCCGCCGTCAATCCATCTATAACAACATGCAAATTTTATTAAATTGAGCAAGAACTATCAAAATATTATGTGCCACAAAATTATAAAATTTACCATAAATTTAACAACACCACCCCAACCAACCTATATCAAGTGTACCAAACAATGAACACCTACATTCAAGGCTCAGCTGGCAACTTTGGACAGCATTTATGGATCTCGAACAACATCATCTGAGTCGGTTCCAGCGAAACAACCGTCTCAAAGTTATCTCAGCTGGTTGGGAAAAGGGAACCGGCTGTAAAAGTTCACTTACCTTAGCCGGTTTGACTGGACAAACCGATTGTAATACTATCACAGTCGGTTTTCCACTCTAAACTGGCTGAGGTTAGATATTATCTCAGCCGGTTCATTCTTTTTAGTTGGTTTTTTCACACCAACCGACTGAGACTTAAGTTCTTACTGTCGGTTTTGCTTGCACCGGCTGAGATCTGGGGTCCAGGAAACCCTGTTCTGTAGTAGTGTATACATAGACATGCTGCCAAGGCAAAGTATCTTCAGAAAGATAGACATGCATGTCTTCCTCGCTCTCTCTTGATATACCCTGTATCTTGTACTTCATAAGTGTATGTACACATATGTAAGAAAATTGATATTCCTCCACAATTTGAGAAATGAATATCACTTGAATTATTGTTATCCGGTGATTAATCAGTACGTGAAATTCACGAAAAGATATCGTGTTGCCCGACCTTCACAACGGAGGATCTATGGTACAAGGGTAACTAGCTGCCACTAGTCAAAGATAGAAGTGCAACTAGTCAAATCTTTAGACCAACCACTGCCAATTCAATGACGTGCAATGATCATTAGTCTAACCACACTTCAAATTTGCAGTTCACATAGATACGTATCAAGTGGGAACACATATTAGCAGTCATCAAGCGACCACTTCTTCATCGTCACTATGCACATAGGGGTTGATTACAAGAGGTGAATTTTTTTTAAATATCCATTATATCTATCCCTGTCTTGTACTCCAAGTTGATGAGGCGCCCCCATGTAGAAGTCAGACTCCAAGTAGTCGGCCTGGCCCACCCTATGTCCATAGGGCTGGTAATGTCTTCCTTGACGATACCGGGGTGCCATGTCATCGTCACTAGCCCCCGAGTCCTTCACGATCTGGCTGCAACTGAACACGGCATCATTTTAGCCGAGTGCCTTCGCCTTCTCCCTTTTCCAGAGTGACATTCACCTGGGCGCGCCATTTTGTCGCCTGTAGGAAGATCGTGAGGGGCTCATAGAACTCCTGTAGAGTAAAGGTAATTAGCCGAGTAACATTCACCCGTAAGGCAGGAATATCATGGCAGTTGAACTAATATCGGGTAAATCCTGGTGGTATCCGGTCCATCCTGAGGGACAGAGACCAGCTGATAGCCCAACATGGGACATACCATGAATTCCAACTGAATTCCTGAGTAGCACCTGGTTTCCCAAGTGGCTCGGGTCCAGCTAGCGTCCATCTGAGGGAATGCCTTCGAAATCCATGTCAGAACTAGAACACAAGTTATGGCGCATAGGTTCCCGAGTGACGAAGCCTGATACCCAGACATTCCACTGAATCTAGAAATTCTGGATCCAAAAATCCCGGAGTGAATTTCACAGGAAGTTTGGGTGGAGAAACCGGTGGCTCTGAGTTGCACAGCATCCAACTAGCGGCCTGTTGAAGGCGCACCACAACTGCCCTTCACTCGGGTGTATTCAAGTGATTGCATTCCTGCAGGAGGCCAATCCTTGAAACCCTTCAAAACTGTAACGTTCGATTCCGGTTTAAATGGTAACCGATTAGCAGCCTGCTTGAGGCACGTTACAGTTGCTCTTTATGGGGGTACATTCCAAACGGCTACTTAACCCCGGAAGGCCAACCGTCGGATCCTCTCTGTTAAATAGCGTAGATTGTGGCGAGACCACATCGTGGGCGCTGAATGGTTGCGACGTGGGCCATTACTTCGCGTAACGGAAGCCGAAGAGGCGCATCGTGGGCGTGAAAAAACCGCGCGTGTGGAAGCGGAAGAGTCGCAACGCCCAATCCATCCTCCTTTATAAGACCGGGAAAGCGGCGGGGTCCACTCACACCTTCCAGTGCACGCTTCGCCTCCTTTGCGCCTAAATCCCCTTCGTCTTCCTCGGGCCCCGCCGATTTGAGAGTGCCACCACACCGAAACCCTAGCTCCGCTCCGCCGGCATTGGATGCAAGTCCCTGATTGGGAAATCGATCTGACCGAGGCAGAGAAGGACGCTTTGGTGTGGAAGTTGTTGAGCGAGAAGGACTCCTCCGCGGATCCGATGGCCCCCTGGATAAAATCATCGATGACTGAGATGTGGCTGAAGGCCCTGGTGAGGTCGGGGGTGCTGCCGCCGAAGGAATTGGTCGAATGGCGCGCCACCACGGGGGAGACAACCCCCACTCCGAACACGGGCGAGATGGTCGTCCACGGCTCCTTCTTCGAGCGGGGCTTCTCCGTGCCCGTCCACCCCTTCCTACGAGGACTGCTGTACTACTACGGGTTAGAGCTCCACAACCTCAACCCCAACAGCATGCTCCACGTCTCATGCTTCATCACATTGTGCGAGTGCTTCCTCGGCATCCAGCTGCATTTCGCACTATGGAAGCACCTCTTCGTCGTGAAGCCGCAGCCGAGCAGGGATAGCCCAGCCGTGGTGGGAGGTGCCTGATTCCAGCTGAGGTCCGGAGCGGCGAAGGGCTACTTGACCCTGCCGATGCAGACCTCCAACAAGGGATGGCACGCGAATTGGTTCTACCGCGCCAATCCCGCGCCGTCGCTCCCGGCGTTCGTGGGTCAACCTCTTGAGTTCAAGCCGAGCTGGTCCGAGCCGCCGCTGGACCGGTAGCAAGATGGGATCGCGGTCCTCATGGTGCAGCTTGCCGAGGCGATCCAAGCCGGGGTCATCGGGGTCGTCGTCGTTTTGACCTTCGTCCGGTGGCGGGTGCAGCCCGCGAAGCTAAGGGCTCACCCAATGTTCGAGTATGCCGGTGACCAAGACATGACCTGAGAGTCCACCGAGGAGCTCCCAGATGATGCCGTCCAATGCCGGGTCGAGAAGCTCATGGCGCAGGGGACAGATCTGGACATCTTCGGACGATCGCCGCCCTTCAGCAGATCGAACCCCCCAAGCCGGGTAAGTGATTGACTCCCCGATTCTTTTTGTTAGCCGTGACGTCAGGTCTGACTCGGGCGATGCTACTATTTTCTGAGTTCGCAGATTCTCTTCGGCTTTAGCTCTGATGTGCCTCTTCCAGAGAAAGAGGTCTGGAACCAGCCGTAGTACGCCTGATACGGAGGGCTCCCGATCTTCACGATTTGGACTAGGGTAACTAGGCAAGCCTAATTGAAAAACCCACCCCAACAACAAACCCCAATGGGAAAGCCTTTGGGAACTAGGAACCAATTCAACAAACCTCTCAATTGAATGCCACGTTTACCACTCGGAGGCACACGTCAATCCATTCAATCCAAAGGAAAGAAAGGCCTAAGGTGGAACTCCCAAATCTAGAGGGATGAAACCCTAGATTAAGGAGCAAAGCTCTACTTTAGTTAATACATCAAGTCTAATCTTGATTAGGGTTTGGGGTACGGGTATTTATAGCCCTAACCTCGTAACCCTTGAGGGCTAAGCCAAATCCTTACATGGGCCTCGGCCCGTTACTGTGCGCAGACAGTACGTCCGGACATTCCGAGGTAACTTGTCCGGAATGTCCGGCCATAGGGCCCAGACATTCCGGGGTAAGTTTTTCGGAATGTCTGGACGTCTTGATCAGTGGACGTCCGGAGGGTCGGAGTTGGCGCTCCGGGCAGGGGTCATCCGTAGTCTCCGGGGCTGGGATCCGGAGTGTCCGGACGTGGAGCTGGCGGGAGATGTTCTCGGCCACCCATCCAGAGTATCCGGGCTTGGGGCCGGAATGTCCGGATACCATCCCGAGAGGAGCACATCCCTGGAGGAGGACGTCCGGAGATTCCGGGTTGTTCCGGAATGTCCGGGTGTGTTGTGGGATCTCGGTGCTTCCGGGATTGGTCCGTCCGGAGTGTCCGGGCTTCCTTGTCCAGAATGTCCGGACAGGCATTCCAGACAGCCCAGGTTCTTCTTCCACTTGGCTCCGCTCCTTTGCTCCTTTGCATCCACAACCTTCATATCACTAGGATTTCCAAACCTAAGATAGCAAGACATAGGAACATAAAGTAGCATGCCATTCTTAGTAGGATTAGATGGACACATGTAAAGGAAAAGATTCACCTTTTCATGCCATGTCTTGGCAACATATGATCCAACACATGTGTCGCTCGGATTTGAATAGCTTGATAGAGTGTTGTCCATGGCGGTATCTGCATCATTCCCCCTTCTTGAAAAGGAGTCGTCCTCGACTCCGCTCCTTCAATGCTCAAGAGGGATGATGTCCAAGATTCTGCCCGTTGATGCTTCGCACCTTCATCTCCCATGAGGTTGGTACTCCACGGTTTTCCATCTCCTTCCATGATGTATATCAAGCTGACAATGAAGAAGAAACAACACTCAAAGAGTAGACCATCCTTAAAGCTTATGAGAGGGTTGTCAGAAGGGAAGGAATTCACCTTTGTGAGGTTCCTTCGTGCTTTCCTTCTTAACTCGTGACACGTCGCGGTGCTTGGCATGAACACTTCTTGGATGCTTAAGCTTCTTTTGGTCAGCTCATGTTGTTTGGCCATTGCTATGTAGACCTTGTTTCATGCACCATCACTAGACAAAACAAACATCATGTATGCGTGGTAGATGAACACGTCATACGTCATGACATATTTCTTCTCCCGCACAACACCATTAGCACACAAAATGTATAGCAAATATAATGTGTATGCATGGGATATGTATATGTCATCCATTTTGACTTGTCTTTTGTTATGCACATTATTATTTGACTTAAAGGTGCATGGTAAATGTGATACATCAAATATGACATCCATGGCACCCCTATTTTTGTGACCCATATTGTGCAAACATGTCATATGAGCATGATCCATATTGAGTAAGTCAAATTCTCCTAAGGCATGTGAGAAAGTTCTAGGAACCTTCCTATTTTCAAGCTTAATATCTTTGTTGCAATCAAATCTCTCGGAAGAGCAAGTGGTCAACACATTTGTTGCAATAAAAGGAGCAATTTGATAAAGTTCATTAAATGGCCCAATTTTAACGATGACGTCGATTTTCTCCGGGTTAGCCTCGATTCCTCGTTTGGAAACAATAAATCTGAGTAGCCTTCCTGAAGGGACCCCGAAGACGCATTTCTCCGGGTTAAGTTTCATACTGAATCGCCTGAGGCTGGCAAAGGTTTCTGCCAGGTCGGTCAGGAGATCCTCTTTCTTTTCTGACTTGACCACCACGTCGTCAACATAGGCCTGCACGTTCCTGCCGATCTGCCCCTGGAGGCAGCGCTGTATGCATTGTTGGTATGTAGCGCCGGCATTTTTTAAGCCGAATGGTATGGAGACGTAGCAGAAGACCCTGAATGGCGTGATAAACGAGGTTTTGATTTGGTCCTCCTCTTTTATCTTGATCTGATGATAGCCCGAGTAGACATCGAGGAAGCATAAAATTTTGCAGCCGGCAGTAGAGTCAATCACTTGGTCGATGTGAGGCAAAGTGAAAGGATCTTTGGGACATGCCTTGTTAAGGCTAGTGTAATCAATGCACATCCTCCACTTTCCATTCTTTTTGCGAACAAGAACTGGGTTAGCTAACCAGTCGGGATGATACACTTCTTTTATAAAGCTAGCTGATAAGAGCTTGGCTATTTCTTCTCCTATTGCTACACGCCTATCCTCAGCAAAGCGGCGTAAGCGTTGTTTGACCAGCTTGGTGTCTGGGCATGTCTGAAGATGTCCACGCGAAGACATCCCGGTTGTCACGGAGGAAGCTGACGAGCGCGCTTTCCTATTTGTTGCTGAGTGTAGTCCCGATCTACGTTGTCTTGGAGGAGTCTTCTGGGTCGAGCTGGATCGCCTTGGTATCCCGCGCCGACTGGAACGATGTCAATGCTGAAGCTTTCTTTGTCGGGGGTGCCTCCTCGACCGCGGCCAACTTGAGGTTGTCAAGCTCGGTTGTAGTGACTTGGGCCGCAGCGAGGTTACAATTTTCCAGGTCGCACGCGTAGGCGTGCTGAAAACTGCTCTGCACCGTTCTAATCCCGTTGGGACCTGGCATCTTAAGCTTCAAGTAGACATAGCTTGGGACGGCCATGAACTTGGCATAGCAGGGGCGTCCCAAGATAGCATGATACTAGCCCGAGAAGTCGACGACCTCGAAGGTGAGGGTCTCGGTCCGGAAGTTTTTGGGGGTGCCGAAAGTGACTGTCACGGACCCGGAATTGCATAGGGTTAGGGGAACGCGAAGTCGCCAAGGACCGAAGGACTCGTCCGCCCGGTGGCACGGTACCTGCGCCGTACGCACCAAGGTAGAACGATCCGACACCCGCCAGGTGCGAGCCGGCCGGAAGCGACCAATCTTCCCAAAACCACATACGATTCCATAATCCGGTGAAAAGTCAGAGTCGTTCCCGAATCCTACCACGACAAGCAAGGTCGGAGGAGCCCGGCAATTCCACCCACACCCTAACCTAGCTCGGAAGCTAGTGGGTCACTCGAAAGCCCGGTAGAACGCCCACACCCTGCCTGGCCGGCACAGCATCTCAGCCAGCGGGTCACTCAACCAGCTCCTGCTCGACTTAGTAGAAAATGGTACGGCCTCGATCTTTCACGGCATACCCATACACTTCATATCATTCACGCATTGTGCAGGGGCAGCCCGGATTAACAACTCGGATATCGTCACAAAGCTCTACATTACGATATTAATAATAACAGTCCACGAAAGGGACTTCATATTACATCAGACGGTTAACACCGGAAACATATCCGAGTACGGAGAAAATTAACAACAGCGGAAGCAAAATAATAGTCCCACAGCGACATAGTGATCGCTGAACAAACACTAACTATCCCATACATCGAACACAACCGAGGAAACCAGACACGTCAAACATCGTCGAAAAACTCTTCGACCACCGGCTCACCTGCAAGCTCCAGGGGTAACCTGGGTGAGTACGAATGTACTCGCAAGACTTATCCGTGCTTGATTAAATGTCCTACTCATACTAGTGCAACAACAATTAAACATGAATGCTTCTCAGAGTAACAATATACTTAATTATGAAAACAAATCATAATTAACATGGAGGGAGGACAACTAATCAATATACTACTCAGGCAACCAACCAATCAACATCAATTACTAGCACATTTACTTGCATCATTTTCAATCACTTAGGGTTCAGCCCCTAGATTAATCCCAATCTCAATCATCAACACCTAGTTCATTCAATCTCTCGGACCGTTCCGACGATACAACCACTAGCGATATTCGAGAGCATTATCCCTTGGAGGTTGCAAAGCTCCAAGCGGCCTTTACCATCCGACATACCCTAGCGTTGATCTCGGCAACGTCCACGTGGTGACAAGGGAAGTAGCCACGCTGGAGTTACCTCAAGGTTGGTATCGCGACAATACACCCATTCACCTAGTCGCACCAGGCTCCTCCAGTGATACCAACTTTATCCAGCTGACCCTTTTTCCTTCGGCTCTCACATCTCACCTTAGGTTCAAATATTTAGCTCATCGATTAATTCCAACCATCACTAGGCACACAATACAACACATCCTAACATGCTAGTTTAATCGAAATTAACGACAACTACGAATGATGATAGAAACATCAATACATGGATAGAATAAGCAAGTACTGAACACATAATAGGGATGCAACAAGCTCTGCTTGCCTTGATCGGTTTGTTCCTGGTCTTGCACGGAGTCGTAAGCCTGGAGGTCTCCTTCTTCGTAGTCTAGTGCAAACAAGTCGAACATCGACAATAAGCGATAATGCTTTGGAGGACCCTAAACCCTAGCTCTAGTTCAACTTGCCGAATTAGGTCAGAACCCCAATTTGAACTAGACCCCTATCCAAATCAACTCCAATTGAGTTCAAATTTCTACAGTAGCTCAATAATAAAATTATAAGGGCCTGGTAAAAATTTCAGATAATTTGGAGAAATATTTGAACATAAAATGTCGTGGGGAAGAGTCAGGGATAAAAGAAAATAGAAAAAGAAAAATAAAACCTAACCGACCCAGGCCGGAGCCAGCTGGGCCGGCCCATCTCCCCTCCCCGCGCGCGCCGTGCCTCTCCCCCCTCTCGCTGACAGGGCGGCCCCCCTGTCAGTCTCCCCCTCCTCTGCTGCCGCGCGCCCGGGCCCGCCTGCCAGGGTCGTCCCCTCCACGTCGCAGCCGACGAGCGGCCGGAGTGGGCGGCGCCCTGACCTTCCGACCAGCGGTCCGAGCACCTCGCCGCCGTATTTAAGCCGCCTCCCGACCAGCCCTTTTCTTCCCCCACCTCATTTCCACTTCTGGAAAACCCTAGCGCCCCACTTCCCCTCCGCCGAGCTCCCTCCGCCGTCTCTGCCCCAAACTCCGGCGAGCAATTCAGTGAGAACCGGTGAGCTCTAGCCCATTTCTCTTCACCCCCGAGCTTCCTCTGGTCCCCCTTTAACTCCTCCCCGCTGCCACTCTCCAGGTCTGTGCCCGAATCGTCCCCGGTGACCTCATCTTCTTCGCCTCCGGTCCGCTGCTCCGACGAGCCCCCTAGCGAGTTCCCGTAACTCCCCTCCTCCATTTTCTCCCTCTTTAACTCCCCCTCAACTCCCTTAACACTCCCCGCTGTTCCTTTTTACAGATCCGAGCTCCGACGCCTCTTTTCATCGGCAACCGAAGTAACCCGCCGCCGGTCACCGTCGCCTGAGCTCCTCCGACTCTACTCTGCACGGTAGCGTTCGTGAACGACTCTAGACCTTCACACGACCCGTGGAATTGAATGTGGCTCTGGGAAGCCCAGTCGCTTCCGGCCGGCTCGACCCACGGTGGGGTCGGGTGTCGGATCCCTCCACTGTGGTGCATACGGCGCAGGTACCGTGCCACCCGGTCGACGGATGCCTTCGGTACTTGGCGACTGTTCGTTCCCCTAGTCATATGCGATTCTGGGGCCGTGACAGATTGGTATCAGAGCCAAGCTGACTGTAGGTAAACCTTGCAGGTGGTCGTTAGTTAGGTCTTCCGGTTTGTAAAAGCTATTTATAAAACTAAAAATATGTTTGAAAAACAGTAAGTACGACTCTGTTTATTCCTTATCTCTTCAGACTTAGAATCTTGATTTTCTCCTTATTCAATTCGTTTCGATTTGCAAAAGTTTTATGAATTCTTATCTCATCTTGCCTTTCTATGTAAGATGTCCTTTGGAGTTTTAATCCTTGCTACTCGTGACTTCTCTGGGAGTGGCATGCTGAAACTTTCCCTTCGTGCTCTCCGCCTCTATTCTCGCCAAACACTGGGGTTACCTCTATTTGACCCTTACACTCATCTTGATACCCCCAAGGTGCCTTCGTTGTCTCTGCAAGGCAATGGACACCAGGCCCTCCTTGATCCTGTCATAGAATCCCTACTCCTACATTTGGGTAGTACAACCATTATCGCCACTTGAAATAAAGCTCGAATCCCCTTGGGAGCCGCTATCGAGTCCATGCCGTAGAGCATCAAGAATTATTGGATTTTACTTAGACCATACCGGATATAAATTAGGAGTGGCAGTTGAATTGTGGTAGATATACCCACTTGCAGGAGTGGTAGAAGAAGTTAGCTACAATAATCAGATTATAATAATTTTGGATTCAAACTAGGGGCAAATAAAAATTTGATGGATATGTCAAATTATAGGATTTCATAGAAGAAGTTACAACGATTATGGTAAACGAGACTTTGGATTTCATAGGAAGATTTAGAAGATACTGAATTTACTTGGATAGATGAATCCCTCATCAGGGAATGCTTTCTTAAAAGATTGAATTTGAATCAGAAGTGCGTGGGAATGGATAGATCTTTAGTGATTGCTGATATAATCGAGATTGGTGGATTATTTAGAATGACAAGATTCATCAAATGAGAAAATTTGTTGGGATATCTAGATTATATAGAATGTCCAAAAAGGCAATAGGGGCAAGGAAGTTATTGGATTGTTAGATTATTGCTTAAGAACATGAACAGGTCATTGGCATGTATCGGTTCAAGAATTGAAGTTTAAACAATGAAGTCCATGGGCATGATTAGAGTAATGGAGATGGTGGATTATTAGACAAGCATGAAGGGTTGTCGGATTTCACTTAGATATACAATCTTATTATTGGATGATGCTCTGAAGTTACATTATCATAACGAGAGATTGATGGATTTTGTTTCTCCGCTCTACCTCTTGAGCCAGCTTATTGACCAATTTCTCCACAATTTGTGGAACATTCCCACTATTTCAAACCTCAAAGTCTGTACCTTCAGGTGTAGAATCCCCCTTTTGCTTTTTGCCCTCTTGGTGGACTTTAGCACAATTACGGTGTGCGCTGTCCAGAAATTTCAGCAAGACCAACCTTGTTTCTCGGCAGCATGACCTAAGTTCTTCCTTCTAAAAGTTGGCTAATGAATTAAACATTTCCATAGGAATATTATGGCTGTCCATTATTCTCGCATATTATGCTGAAATGTCTCACTCGAAGGTGTTGCCAATTCCAGTTATATGCAAGGATATCACGTGCTATTCATATGGAAGATGTTGATTTCTAGCCCTTGCGCAATTCGTAAACATGTATTCCTGCTGCATATACACGTTTTGTTGCACAAGTCACTCTTAACCCATTTTATCGCTCTATCTCATTTTCCCCTCCCCTTAGCCAGATTGAAAACAGTTTTGGACCAATCTCATAATATCCTGTTTTGCCTCAACGATGTGAATCTGTACATGATAGATTATTCAGAATTGATGCGCAAGCATTCGGTATCCTGGAATACTATCGTGCCCATGGCAGAACATCAATAGGGAGCTTGATCACCTCCTCGTTGATGGTACTACATGTGGTACGGCGTTATTCCCTGATCCCGACAATTTTGAGCTATCACTCGTACAAAGCGATACATCCCAACCATTCTCATCTAATAAACCTTACTAGCAGGATTAAACAAAACCTCAGATCCATCTAAAAGATTTAAGTTTCTAAAAGGTTGAAAGATCTGGAATTGCTCTCGTACCTGCCCTAAATCCTCGCCACAAACAAACAACCCGTCAAGGACCTTCCCTTTTACCACATATATCCCCCTATCCTAACGTTTCTCCCTAGGCATGAATCTTGTTTTGTCATTGTGCCCAATTCACTTCCCTTCTGAATTAGGAATCCTAGCATATCCATACCGCCTTCCACAACCCACAGGCCCCAGGATTGAAACCTGGCCCTGATACCGCCTCCCACACCTATGAAGCCTTCTGACGCCTCAATCCAACTACTGAGTTCTCTCACCAAGTAATCATAAACAGATACTTCAATCGCTTCAGAGCCACCATCCTCACCATCTTGGTCATTCCCTGCTCAAGCAAAGACAGCTGTTCATAACAGCTCTTCTTGCTCAAACCAACAATCTTGAATTCTGAATTTGCAAGACCAGCAATCGTCACCGCCTCTCCCAATTGCTACTGTTCTTTCCACCTTCGTCTCTCCTCTTAACCAAGTGTAGAGCCTATTAAAGCTGAAATGCTGTAGAAGGAATCATTTCCAACAAATAATCTAATCTGGTTTTCTCTTTCCAGAACTAGTGTAAAAGTCGATAAGTGATTCCGCTTTCTCACTATCGAAAGCTTGGTATCTCGTCAAGGACTTGCTGCAAGCTGAACACCTCTTCTCCTCTTCCTTACCGTAGGAATCTCGGGACGAGATTCTTTTAAGGGGGGTAGGTTTTGTAACGACCCGATTCTCAAAACACGAGATCAGTGAGGATCATCGTGAGGATTTCTTTTCGCCATCATGTATGCATATAGATCGCTCGAAAATGACCCTAAATCTTAATTGCTGCGGGTACCCAAACTCTACCCAGCAGACTCGGCAAATTCCAACGCGCACCCCAAAATCCACCCGGGAACCCGACTCACTTATCCGAGTCAGCACCCGTGGGACCCCTCGGTCAGCCGGTCTGGCACTCGGGACCCAACCAAAACGCGCCACATGTCAGGCTCTCGTTCTCTCTCTCTCGCACCCTCTCTCTTTCACTCGGAACCGGCCGGAGCCGAGTTCCAGACGGCGGTGGGTCGCCGGAGGGCTCACCGGAGCAAGCTCTGGTGCGGTGCTGGGCTCGGGAAGGTGCCGGGGAGAATCAGTGGCTCACCCCGAGGAAGCTACCGTGTTTGGGGAGGAAGAAGGAGGTCGGAGGGCATCCAAATGCTCTTGCATGTCAATAATTTTTGGATGAATTGCAAGAGGAGGAGATAGGGGATGTAGTGGCATAACATGCATAACTCAATTCCTAGTGCTTGGATGGGATTTGGAGGAGGGAAGACATTGGGGTTGAGGGAGATAGAACCAGCTGGAGGTTGAAGAAGAGTGGGGTGAGGGAGTGCTGCGTGGGGGAGAAATAGGGGCACTGGGGGTTGGCTGTTTAGGGGCTGCTGGTGGGACCGCGTGGCAGATAAAGGAAAAGCAAGGTCCCCTTTGTTTTTACTTGTTTCTTTGCTATTTCAGTGTTTTTCTATTTCATTCTAGGGCTAGGTAGAAAGAAGCTCAAACTCTTGGCGTTCGACATGGGGAAGACTTAAATATGTAATTTCAGGATAAACAAGAGGTTCATCTTGTTGATTTGTGTATATTTGGTTCGGAGGGAAAGTTTAGAAAAATATTTACTAACATATGCGCATCTGACCCGATCCACCGGAGAATTGTATATTGTTTCTCAAAGGTCTTTACGACGTTAGAAAATATTTTGAACAGGGTTTCAACGAAATTAATTTCTTGCATTCTGTTAAAGTATGTTTTATGTCGCAATACTAGGGTTTTTGATCTAAGCTAGATTCAACTGACCTAGATGCATGCATGCATTAGAAAAACTCCAAATTATTCACGACGGTCTTTGCCGATCTCGTGTTCTTAAGATTTAGGGTCATTTTCGAGCGATCTATATGCATACATGATGGCGAAAAGAAATCCTCACGATGATCCTCACTGATCTCGTGTTTTGAGAATCGGTCGTTACAAATGCAATCAATGAATCCAGCATGTATGCATGAGGGTTGATGCAAGGAATATCTTTCTAACAATGTACCGATGTTAGGGTTAAATGGTTGTCTTAAGTTACATGCATGGTAGGTTCCTTTAACTACGAATTAGGGTTTAAGGGTGACTATTCATGTTGGGATGATGTGGACATAATCCTTCATAACTTAGACATGCTCTGAACTATTTGACTAACACATTTGGAATCATTTTAAATCGGAGTTACGAGCAAATAGTTATGCATGGTCGAGTTAGGGTTTAGCGGGGTACGATGATAAATAGGGCTAACCACTCGAGTCTTGTCGTGCATGTATCCCTACTGGACATCTAGTGATTCCATGTCGTAGTATATCTCGTGAGGATTCCAGAAATGTAAAGATCGTCGAAATCGGAGCTAGGGTGAAGATTCTAGGGTTTATCGACGCTCGACGGAGGCTAAACTTCTACCCTAGATATCATCTAGTGCATCTATTCAAAATTAATTTTTGCTTCAGCCATGTTGTAGAGAATTTCATAAGCTTTCCAAATATATAAAATTTATCAAATTTGGACGAGTGGTTTGAAAGTTAGAGCTATTTGAAATTTGGCACAAAATTAACCCTAAAGGTTCAAAACCCTAATTGCTACTCGTACCCGAGCGCTACCCCGGTCAAATCCTAATTTCTACGCGCACCCGAGAAGGAACCCGGGGATTCTACCCCTTTACCCACGTCAGCAGGCAGTGGGGCCCTTCGGTCAGTGGCTCGGGTGGTCGGAGACCAACCCGAGCGCGACACGCGTCGGGCCCCGGCTTCTCTCTCACCCCTCCTCTCTTCTCTTTCCCACGGGGCCGGCCGGAGGCAAGCTCGCACGGCGGCGCCTCGCCGGAGGGCTCGCCGCAGCACGTTCTGGTGCACGGATCTACTCGGAAAGAAGTCGAGGAGGGTCAGTGGCTCACCGGAGTTGACAACCGAGGCGGCCGGAGTTGAAGCAGAGGGCTCGGGAGGAAGAGTTGGGCGCTAGGGTTTCTGGAAATGAGATGGGGAGAGAAAGGGCTGTCGGAAAATCCCTTTTTAAAGGGCGGCGGGAAGCTCGGGCGTGGTGCTGGTCGGGACAGGCGCCGCCCACGCCGGCGAGTGGCCGGGCGGGACGTGGGAGAAGCGTCCTGACAGGCGGGCCCGGGCGCGGCAGCGGGGAAGAGCGGAGGCGGTTTGGCGCGGGACGCCTTCCAGAGAAGGAAACGAAAAGGGGAGGGGGCGCGGGAAGAAGCGGGCCACGCGGGAGAAAGCGGGCCGGTTAGCTGGGCCGACCGAGTGGGCTGCGGTCTGTTAGGTTTAGGTTTTATTCTTTTTCTTTTTCTTTTATTCCTGCTCACCCCTCTTATCATTTTATGTATAAAACTTTGTCCAATTGTTTTGAAATTTTTACCAGTCCTTCCTAATAATATTCTTGAGCTATTGTAAAAGTTGGAGCCAATTTGGGGTTGATTTGAATGGGGATCCAGTACAAATCTAGGGTTTTGACCTAATCGACGATTAGCACTGCGACTAGGTTTTTGGTTTCTCCAAAAATTCTCAAACTTTACATGGGTTCAGTATTCACCATTTCATGCCCTTTCCCAAAGTTTGATACATTTTTATCCACCCTAGCTTGCTTGTCGACCAAACCCTAATTCCTCGACACTTTAGGGTTTAGCCACGGGAATCCTAAGCAAGCCATGATTTCATGGGGGTTTTGGAACAATCTTAAGAGGTGAATGTTGGGGGAAAGTTAGAAGAGGGATTCATCGACAGGGTCCACTGGACCCACCCCCTTTCTAGAGTTTTATCGAAATTCGACACTTCAAATAAGTTGATTTGTGTTAATTTCCACAAATTGAGTTTTCGAGGATGAGGTATGCACATATTATATAGTTTCAAATACGTTGATTGGTGTTTGCAACAATTACCCACCGAGGATGAAATATTAACATATTCTATAAAATTAAATCGATATACAACTAAGTTTAAACAAGGTGTGGTGATGATGATGCCATGCATGCATGAATGCCGATCAAAACCTAATATCGACTTTGGGTATTACAAGGGTGCTATATATAGTCCCCATCCCTCTTCCTCAACCAACCTTTTGCAAAATCCATTCCTGCACACTCAAGAGCACTCACTCCTCCTCTCTCAAGTTTCCAAGCCACCCTTTGTGAGAGAAAAGAAAGGAAGCACCTTTGTGAGGATTTGAGTGGAGAGAAAGGTCAAGATTTTTGAGCACTAGGTTCACCTCCTTGCGACTTCATCGCGCTGTTACTCTTGGAGGTTGAGGAATCCTAGACGGTTAGGAGTGCTCACGAGCTCCCAAACCGTGTGGTGAGCCGTGGGAAGTTTATGAAGGCCCGGGATTCGCCTCCGCAAGGAAAGGATCACCAAGAGCAAGTCGAGGAGACTCCGGAGAGTCCTCGAGAGAAAGTGGCTTGAGAGGGAGCCCACCCTTGATCACGTGTGATCGGGTCCTCAAACGGAGACGTAGGATTCCCTCAAGAATCCGAACTCCGGAAACAAATCCTTTGTCTCTCTTGTTCTTTTATTCCGCATTTACTTTGCAAGTACTTTGCTATTGCTTATGTTTATCTTGCTTAGTGCTATTGCTTAGTCATTGTGGTTGTTATATTAAGAATTGCTATATTAGTTAATCAATCAATTAAATTCCGCATTTTGTAAGAATTGATTAACTTTGAAGAAAATTTGATTAGTCGCCTATTCACCCCTCCCCTCTAGGCCGACATCTTGATCCTTTAACTTCCTATGACACCCACTGAAATTATGCAATGTGAGAGAGAGGGTGCTGAAAATAGCAAGGAGAGTGCACTGTAATCTGAAAATCAGCAAGTTGCTAACACCGTTTTCCCAACTAAGAAAGAGAAGAAAGTAACTAGCTCTAAGTCTGTGGGAATTAAATTGAAGGGGGGGGTGTTATGCTTGCTACCAAATCTAATCTTATTGATATTAATGAGCTTGATTCTCCTTTCTATGCCTTGATATGCAAGGAAGCGTTGTTTTCATTTGATGATACCTCTAGTTCTTTGCCTCCTGCTGTTACTAACCTTTTGCAGGAGTATAAGGATGTGTTTCCAGCAGAGATACCCCCAGGGCTGCCACCTATTCGAGGTATTGAGCATCAAATTGACTTAATCCCAGGAGCAACATTGCCAAACCGTGCTGCATATAGAACAAATCCGGAGGAGACTAAAGAAATTCAGCGCCAAGTCCAAGACCTTCTGGACCGTGGGTATGTGCGCGAGAGCCTTAGCCCATGTGCTGTTCCTGTTCTTTTAGTTCCTAAGAAAGATGGTAGTTGGCGTATGTGTGTTGATTGTAGAGCCATTAACAATATTACAATAAGGTATCGTCATCCTATTCCTAGGTTAGACGACATGCTTGATGAGTTGAGTGGTTCTATCATTTTCACAAAGATCGACTTGCGTAGCGGGTACCACCAAATTAGAATGAAATTGGGGGATGAATGGAAAACGGCTTTTAAAACTAGGTTCGGTTTATATGAGTGGTTAGTCATGCCTTTTGGATTAACTAATGCACCTAGCACTTTCATGCGTCTCATGAATGAAGTTTTAAGAGTATTTATTAGAAAATTTGTGGTTGTCTACTTTGATGATATCTTGATATATAGCAAGTCTAATGATGAACACTTGAACCATTTGCGTGCTGTTTTTAATGCATTGAGAGATGCACGCTTGTTTGGTAATCTTGAGAAGTGTGCCTTTTGCACGGACCGTGTCTCTTTTCTTGGCTATGTTGTCACTCCACAGGGTATTGAGGTGGATGAAGCGAAAATTGAAGCCATCAAGAGCTGGCCGACCCCTCAAACTGTCACGCAGGTGAGAAGCTTTCATGGACTTGCAGGATTCTACCGGCGGTTTGTGAAGAATTTCAGCACCCTCGCTGCCCCATTGAACGAGTTAACAAAGAAGGGAGTTTCCTTCCAATGGGGTCCAACACAAGAATAAGCTTTTAACATGCTTAAGGAGAAGCTTACACATGCCCCTCTACTCCAACTCCCCGACTTTGGTAAGACTTTTGAGCTTGAATGTGATGCCAGTGGTATTGGGATAGGAGGAGTGCTGCTGCAAGAAGGTAAACCCGTTGCTTATTTTAGTGAGAAATTGAATGGGCCAACTTTGAACTACTCTACTTATGATAAAGAGTTATATGCTTTAGTTCGGGTGTTAGAAACTTGGCAACATTATCTTTGGCCTAAGGAGTTTGTCATTCATTCTGATCATGAATCCTTGAAACATATTAGAAGCCAAGCAAAATTAAATAAACGACATGCAAAATGGGTCGAGTTTATAGAGTCATTTCCATATATTATTAAGCACAAACGGGGTCAAGACAATGTCATTGCTGATGCTTTATCTAGGCAATTTACTATGTTATCTCAACTTGATCATAAAATTTTTGGCCTAGAGACAATAAAAGAGTTATACGCCACTGATTCAGACTTTAGAGATGCTTTTGAAAACTGTAGAGAGGGTCGAACATGGAATAAGTATGTGCTGAATGAAGGGTTATTATATCGTGCTAACAAGCTATGCATCCCAGCTAGCTCCATTCGCCTTTTGTTCTTACAGGAAGCTCATGGAGGTGGTTTGATGGGACATTTTGGAGTGAAGAAAACAGAAGACGTGCTGTCCACACACTTCTTTTGGCCAAAGATGCGGAGGGACGTCGAGCGCTACGACGTTTCACGCTGCACTACATGCAACAAAGCTAACTCACGCTTAAACCCCTATGGTCTTTATATGCCCCTTCCTATTCCTAGTGTTCCTTAGGAGGATATATCGAGGGATTTTGTCTTAGGATTACCTAGGACAAAGCGGGGGAGGGATAGTATATTTGTGGTGGTGGATCGATTTTCTAAAATGGCACATTTCATACCCTGTCATAAGAGCGATGATGCTACAAATATTGCTGATTTATTTTTCAGGGAAATCATTCGCCTCCATGGAATTCCCAACACCATTGTTTCCGATCGGGATGTGAAGTTCTTGAGCCACTTTTGGAGAAGCTTATGGAGCAAGTTGGGGACTAAGTTGTTATTTTCTACTACATGCCACCCACAAACCGATGGACGAACGGAGGTTGTTAATCGTACCTTATCCACAATGTTGCGGGCTGTTTTGAAGACAAATTTAAAGATGTGGGAAGACTGTTTACCTTATGTGGAGTTTGCATATAATCGATCGGTACATTCTACCACCAAGGTGAGCCCTTTTCAGATAGTGTATGGATTTAATCCACGTGCACCCATTGATCTTTTGCCATTGCCTACTTCTAAACATGTGCATTTGGATGCTAAAACATGTGCTGATTTTATTCTAAAAATCCATGCAACAACTAAAGAGAACATTGAAAAGATGACCGAAAAGTATAAACTTGCTGGTAGTCAGGGTAGGCGCCATTTATCCTTTGAACTAGGCGATCTTGTTTGGTTACACTTGAGGAAGGATAGATTTCCAGAACTAAGAAAATCTAAATTGATGCCTCGAGCTGATGGTCCTTTTAAGATAGTTAGGAAGATTAACGATAATGCATACAAGCTTGAGTTGCCTGTAGGTTTTGGGGTTAGTCCCACTTTTAACATTTCAGATTTGAAGCCTTACTCGGGAGAAGAAGATGACCTTGAGTCGAGGACGACTACAATTCAAGAAGGGGAGGATGATGAGGACATCTCCCACCCTATCATCCAAGGACCAATCACCCGTTCCCGTGCCCGACGACTTAATCATGAGGTGCGTTCGTTTCTTGCTATCCATAATTATGTGGCTAAGGATGGGATGCTACTTAATGGTGATATTTTGATTCTTAGGAACATGGGAGAAGCACCACTGGACCAGCCACAAGAGGATGAGGCGCCACCCCAAGTCAAGACGGACTCCACTTCAACTTCGAATTCGGTTCGGTTTTCAGCAGACAGCACCTACATAAATGGGACATAACTTTCTCATACGGAGTCCGATTGAAGAGTTCTTGTATGCGTTGGAAAGATAACAACGACATCTTTCCAATGGATCTGATGCCACATTATGAATAATTACAGAGACATTGAAATTGTCAGAACAAGTCGTCAGGTGCTGCGACACCGTTTTGGGCCACTTCGGGCCTTGTTTTCGTTTCGGGTTTTAAGCCCAGGTTTAGGGTGAAACTCTCAGAAACCCTATGTAATGACCCTATTTCCTAACACGAGATCAATGCGGATCGTCGTGTATAAAAGTGATTTCTTCTTTTGCATGCATGCATGTAGGTAGTTCAAACCAGACTCGGACCAAAAACCTTAATGTATGGTCCTACGATTAACATGAAATCGAACATCAAAACTAATGCCACTACAACTCACGATTCAAAAAAATTTGATATATGTTCCAAAATGTCTAGGTTATCAAACTGTTACCAGTCAATCGAAGTTTATTTGTACATTAAGACCAAACTTATTTTAGTAGTTCCTCTCCGCACATGAAGTTTGGAAATAGCTGATCGAGTAAACCCCCTCTCCTCAAAATATAAATGAAATAATACATTAAAAATCTAAATAACAGATTGACCACAAGTCTAATACGAAATAAATTCAAACCCTTAAAATTCAAATTTTATTTTATTTTGGAACTCCTGTTACCTTAGCCCTGTTTTAAATAAGCAAAGAAAATAATATAGAAGTCTCCTGCCATGTGGGTCCCGCTGGCAGCCCTGCTCTTCCATGTGTCCCACGCTGCAACTCCCTTTTTCTTTAAGTAGCAGCTCACCCCCAGTGCATTGCTTCACTCCAGTCTACCTTCTTCATCCTGCCATCTCCCATTTCCTTCAACGTTGAGAGCAAACCCAAATGCCCTCTTCTCCCCCCCCCCAATCTCTCATCCAAAACCAAGATTTGAGCTATGCATGTTATACCACCGAATTCCCTGCCTCCTAATCTTTCAATCCATCCAAGAATTTCTTACATGCATGAGCATTTGAATATTTTGCCCCATCTTCTTCAACCCCTGGCCAGAGCTCTTCCCTTGCCCTGCGTCGCCGGTTGGTGCGCCGCTCCTCTCCCCTTGCTCTGCCACGAGCGTCGCCCCCACGAGCCGCTCCCCGGCCGCCGCCCTGCTCCCGCCGGCGCGCCACCCCCCAACCCCGCTCGGGTCGCCCTCCCGCCGCCCCGCCGGGTCCTGCCAAAGCTCCAGCGGCTGCCTCTCCTCCCAAGCCCCGTGCGCCACCCCCGAGCAGGCCTCCACGCCGTCGGCCAACCCTTCTCAAGCGCCGCCGCGACTGCCGCTTGCCCCGGCCGCCCAGGCACCAAGCGCCACCGCCCCCTTAACCCTAGGGCCCGGGCTTGCCGCTGCCGAGGCCCCCGGCCCAGTCGCCGCCCCGTCCGAGCTCTGCTCCGAGCCGGCCCCCTCAGCAGCCCCATCGCCGGCAGGTCTATCCGGGTCGAGCTCCTCCCTAGCGCCAGCGTTCCTACCCGAGCTCATCTCCGGTGCCTCGGCTGCCCATGACCGCGCCGCTGTCTTCCCCAAGAAGCGCCGTCGCCCTTTTGTTGCGCTGTCGTGCCAGGCTCCACCTCCCTCTTCTCCACCCAAGCAGAGCCAGCTACACCGACGCCAAGTGCCTCCCCTTTTCTCCAGCATCTGCAATCTAACCGAGCTCGGCATCAGTTGCTCAGTGAGCTCCTACTCAACTGACCCAGGTTGTTAGCTGTATTTATGATTAGTTAATCGGTGGTTAAGCCTTAATAGCCGAATTGGTTAGGTGTTTACCGGTCTGAACGTCGGTTAAGTGCGTTAGCTCACACACTAATTAATGTGCTGATTAGTTACTTCAGAAATCGCTTAACTAACCGTAATCAGCTCCCGCTTAGCTAGAAACTGCCGATTCGGTTAAGACAACTAAATTACGCGATGATTAAGTAAACCCATTAGCTTAGGCATTGTTTGTGTCCGTTTAAGATTAACGAACGGTACATGCAACTGAGTTTGGAGTACGTGCCGCAGTTAAGATACAACAATCTAATAACTTAATTAAGCGGCGCTATTAGCTAACCTACAATTAACGAAGAATGGCTAAGATCTATACGCGCAATGGTTAACCAGCAGCTAATAAGCGATCAATATTTTGTACTGATGGAACCCATGTCGGTTAGGACCTGTTTAATCTGTTGATAAGGATAATTACTACCTATCCTGAAGCAGCATAGAATCGTGCGATGAAAGCCTAAGTTAATGGCCATGTAAAACACTCCTCCAAATGCACTGATGATTGGTTACTGGCGCTGAGTTAATCAAAGCTAAAACTAAAATCTTGTTAAGAATGCGTGCCCCAGGTCCTTGGATACCACATGTACGAAACTCAGTTAAAACTAGAACATGTGGTTCAGAGAGCATGACACGTAGGTCCCACTTGCTAGTATAATAGACTAATTGCATGTTTAAATTACCATATTCGTCTCATGTAGGTTATTACTACGTCAATCTGAATTTCATTGGGATGAATTAGCTGATTGGTGCGGATATAGTATTAGTTAGGTTTGGCTGTGAAAGGACAGACCTAGGGATCGCTACGTCTGGTATAACTCATATAATCTCCACACTAAACGATGCTAATCATGTTAGATTAGTGGTAGACTTTCCCACACCTAACGATCATCCATTAAGTTAAGAACTAATATAAGGGAGCTACCTAACACCAATACGTTAACCACGGGTTAGCACAATTAGTATACTATTATAATTAGCTTTCCCATTACGGCAGATTGAACCCACATCGCAACCCTAAGGAAAGGATATACCAACCCGACTTTTCATGACATTCACAGTGGAAATACCTAATTGGTATATAGATATTTAATCTAAGGTTCTTTACCGAGAAGAAGACAGGAAATGCTAAACTTGATTCAATTTGTAGAATCAATAATGCCACTGTTGTGCACGATACTGTAATATACAGAAATAATTAAATTACCCCTTTAGATTTAGTAATATACATTAGAGAATCTAGCTTAACAGCCAAATCAAAAATGTCTAGTACCCTAATTCACCTAACCGCAGTATGAAAGCATATCATTCCATGCATGCATCCATGTAGATGTTCATCCACAACTCAAGAGATGTCACCACTAAAACTAACCCTAAAATCCGGAAGGAGTACTAACCTGCCTATGTAAATGTACACTTTATCTTAACCCACCGTAGTTACATCACATGCATACATGCTGAGTCTTATGGTCTTCTTTTACCGTTTCTTTCCGGCACTTCGAATCGTTCGCAACAGGACTCGAAGAAAGAAACCACCCGGCTTACAGCTCCCCGCAAGATCAGGAACAACCCGAACAAGGCAAGCAGAGCTTGTTGCATCTTTACTTTCCGTACTATTGTGTATGCCCTGTTATGTGTGCTTATGTGTGAATTGTTACTTGTATGTCGTATATGAGGTTGAGCACACTAGTATGTGTAGGATGTGTATTAGGTCAAGAACATCTTATGGCTCTTCAACTAAATCTTTAAGTGAGTTGGGAGAGCCGAGGGCGTGCACAATGGGTACGGTTGGGGTTAAATTGATGCATGACGGCGACCTAGGTGTATGAAGAATTTTGTCGTCACTCCAACCCTATCTTCAGCGTGTCACCATCCCTTATCACACGTGAACGCTAGCGAGAACCAACACTGAGGATAGCTGGGGTAAGCCTCCATGCACTTTGGAGGCTCGCTACCTCCAAACTGTTATGCACTCACTATGCCTGCGGGGTTGAGTTGTCGGTAGTGGTTCGAGAGATTAAAATGAACATGTGTGGATTGGAACGCTAGCGAGAACCAACACTGAGGATAGTTGGGGTAAGCCTCCATGCACTTTGAGAGGCTCGCTACCTCCAAACTGTTATGCACTCACTATGCCTGCAGGGGTTGAGTTGTCGTTAGTGGATTTGATTTAGGGGCTGCCCTAATTGGATTGGATGTTGTTTAATGGATTAATTTGGATTGGACTCATGGGCTGTCCCCATGAATTTGGAATTGATGATTTGATCTCATGGTGACTTGGTTGTGATATGTTGTATCCTGAGTTAGCCTGTTACTTAGTCTGCCGTTATTTTACCCTGTGAAGGTTATGTTCTTAACTGGTATATTGTTACTCTGAGAAGCATTCATGTTTAATTGTTGATGTATTAGTATGAGTAGGACATTTAATCAAGCACGAATAAGTCTTGCGAGTACGATTGTACTCACCCAGGTTATTCCTGGAGCTTGCAGGTGAGCCGGTGGTTGAGGACTATTTCGATGATGCCTGAAATTGTTGCTTTCTCGGTTAGTTAGTCGATCAATGCGATAGGTTGTAGCTTTTGATCAGCGGTAACTATGCCGCTGTGGGACTCATTTACCTTGTTTCCGCTGTCGTTTAACTTCTCCATACTCGGATATGTTCTCGGTTATGGCCGAATGATGTAATATATTGTCCCATCGTGGACGGTCACTAGTAATATCATATATGTAGAGCTTTGTTGTGATGTCCGAGTTGTTAATTCCAGGCTGCCCTTACGCAATGCGTGTATGATATGAAGCGTTTTGGGTATGCCGTGAAGGGTTACGGTTGTACCGGTTGTTACTAGGTTGGGCAGGAATCGGTTGAGTGACCCGCTGGCTGAGATGTTGTGCCGGCCAGGCAGGGTGTGGGCGTTCTACCGGGCTTTCGAGCGACCCACTAGCCTTGGAGCTAGGTTAGGGTGTGGGTAGAACTGCCGGGCTCCTCCGACCTTGTCCTGTCTGGTAGTAATTGGGAACGACTCTAAACCTTCACCGGACTATGGAATCGTATGTGGTTCTGGGAAGATTGGTCGCTTCCGGCCGGCTCGCACGTGGCGGGTGTCGGATCGTTCCGTCTTGGTGCGTACGGCGCAGGTACCGTGCCACCGGGCTGACGAGTCCTTCGGTCCTTGGCGACTTCGCGTTCCCTTAATCATATGCAATTCCGGGTCCGTGACACCCTAGGTATAAATAATTGGTAGCCGTCATTGTTTAGGGTGGGTTTTGCTTAGAATTATTCTGTCATCGCAGTCTCGCTGATTTCATCAGTTTGTAGAACCCCACTTCGAGTAATCAAACAATCATCTCATTTGTGAGATTGCTTCTACTGTGTTCTTGGTTGTGTTCTCGATTCGCATGCAGGGATAAGCCTTCTTGGTGAGGTCAACCGCATGCGCGCGTGGTTGATAACCAACGGAGCCGTGGTGTAGTGATCACAGGGTTCGGATCAGTTCTGATTGGAAGCCAGATCGTCAACGTCGAGTTCTCCACAATCGTGATTATCCCTTCCTGACGGAAGATCGGGCACCCCCGTGCGCATCAAATTACGTATATATATATATGAATCGAGATATCACACTACTACAGAACGGCCCATCCGAGGTGGGCTGAAACAAGCATCCCCAGACGGTTGGCCGATCTGTCTGAAATTGGTGGTCTGTGATGACACAGGAAATCGCAGACGGGTGGGCTACCTGTCTGTGATAACCATTCATCCCAGACGGGTCAACTCAGACACCAGTCTACAATAACCTTCCATCCCAGACGGGTCGACTCAACCACCCATCTGCGATAACAATTCATCCCAGATGGGTAATATCTCTGACCCGTCTCGGATGACTGTTATCACAGACGGGTTCAACTATTGACCCGTCTGGGATGGGTGTGTAAAGAGGGCATAACACTACCTGTTTTGTGGCTAGCCTCATGAATTGCTAGCCATGCCCTCTGAAACAGTAGATCTATATTGCACCGAATATTCACATATTTAACATAGGTACAGATAGATACATTCATAGACAGTGATACACTGAAACAATCATATACTTGGACATGATATATACATTCACAATTGCTAGCTAGATATATTCACAATTGCTAGCTAGAAATGAGTCACACCTTTCAGAATTGAGAGCTCGATTTCTGCCAACAATCGCATACTTCAATGTTTAAAAGGAAATTTGCAAGAGAGTGCTAAGTACATAGATGAAAGACAATGCTACTCTGCTAAGCCGCCACCATAGAACTCGCCATCAGGATTGATGATTTGTGTATTGATGAAGAAGACAAAAATCCCTCGAATGCACTTGAGTTGAGCTTCATCAATTGTGGTATTTTCAATCTTCCACGCCTCATCTAGTTTTCGCTTAGCGAAACCCGCGATAACCTCCATGTGGTAGCAAACATAGAATCCACATAGGTTTGTCCCCTAGGGTTGTTGTTTGCACTAAAACAATAAACAAATATACGTTAGCTAAGAATCATCTATTATGAAGCATGTCAATATGCTATATTAACATAGTAATGGATATATATGTACCGAAAAGTTAAATTTATGTCGTAACTTGGACCCTTTGCCACTTCTCCATCCACGAGCTTTGTAATCGATGAATGCCTGGTCAAGTACGTCACGAATCAGCCCGAAGTCGCGTGAAGGATCTCGCGAGGAATCAACGTATATAACCCTGTTCCATTTTGGTGCAAGTACGACCAAAACCCAATGGTAGCTGCATATATATATAGACGTACTACCAAATCAGCTTTGTGATATATGCATAATGGTGAAATTATAAGTATTGGATGCGATGCAACACTTACCCTGGGTTGAAGGGAAATACGATGTACTTTTTATCCTTTTGGGATAATATTGCATGCTTAACATACTCCAGAACTTGCTCTTTGTTGTCTCTAATATTTCTCCAAGTCACCCTTGCCGGGTCAATGAACCCAATAGGTTCCTTGTTAAGTCTGGCTTCAGTGTGCATGTATCTATGCAAAATGGGAAATCATGTCACGGCTTAATTAAGTTGCATAGATACAGAGAAAACTGCTTGACTGAGAAGTTGTAGACTTACAATGTCCAGCATCTCAACATGTTCTGCTCTAGGGCGTCGAGGTTGAAGAGTTTGAATAGGTCTTCAATGTGCATGTAGAACAACCCGCCCATGTCCTGGTGGAAAAGGTGTTCCTCCTTGAAAGCGACTTTGAGGCATCGTGGCATGGTTAGGCCAGGCTGTAGGTGTTCGTCGCCGTCATATACCAATCATGCAACCTTTGACATGCCATTGAGTTCGATATATCCTCTGGCGTGACAAACTTGTCCATTCACAAATCGACGAGCTAGAGGTGCGAAAGGGAGATCATCCACTCTGTCCGGATCAAACCCAAGTTCTTCCACTATCGCTAGTGCCTTCGATTTTTGGCTGCCCTTGGAAGTCTTGGGGGCACTACTACGACTCCTGCCCTTGCCGGTATTGCTAGTCCCCTTAGCATAAGTGTGCTTCACCGGTGAAGGAACTAGTCTCATCTGTAGCACCTCCTTAGTCCCTATGGAGGTAGTGGGTGATGGCTCTACCGGCTTGACCAGAGATGAAGCTGGGTTATCAGCCCGTTGCGCTGCCGCTACTAGCTCCATCGAGGTAGGGTTAACTTCGGGTATCCTAGCCGACTCAGCGTGTGATGCGCTCTGAGAGGCAGGCCGGACGAGTAATTTGATGTCCCTCTTTGGCCACTGGATAAAGGTGCCAACCGTCTGATGCAGCACCCGTCTGATGTAGCACCGTGATCTCGTTATTTGGTGGCATGGCAAGCGGGAGCTCCTTGAAACCTTCAACCACGTCGTCCACATGCACCTTTTGAAAGTTTGGTGCTATGGGGCGATCATGCAGTAGAGTCCCCGCCTCCTTGGGATATGCAATCCCAAATGCAGCATCGAGGGAGACATCTCTGGCTACCCTTGCCAACAACGTGCAAGGAGTCGTCTCCTACAAAATTATTGAGTACGTACCTTGTTGATTAAGTCCAAAGTTATGTACTTGCTATTGTAAAAACCATATAAATGGCCCTTACCGAGATGATGTCGTAGGGATATGTTTCACTCGGTTCTTCGGCGGATGCGCAGCTACTCCGAATATTTTCGCGACTCGCCAAATCTACGTTAGAGAGTACAAGTTAAGCTTTGAACTCCTCCTTAAATGCCGCAACCTGCCTCCTGACTTCCTCCTGAATACACCTCTCCAAATCTTCTTCATCTCTCATAGTTGTTGTTGACTGACTATGACTCCTCTTAGCGGCCTTTCTCCTCTCGTACTGCTCCTCGGTCTCAGGGAATCCCTCTCTCTAGGGAACTGCAACCCCAACACCTCTTGTGCTACCTGGGTGATCCGGGTTTCTCAACGCTACGGTAAGGATGTCTTTGGTCCTAGATGATTGTGCTTCTTCATCATCATCTAGTGACCCTTGCGAAGCTATCTGCACCTGCAACGATCACGCGCGCAAGTTATATTACAAATGATACTCGTATGGTTCCGAAGAATTGTGTACATAGTCATGTATATTACCATGCGATCGACCACTTCCTGGTCAGCGGGGTTTGGAAATATAGCTGAACCACTCTGCGGATCTGACTTGGCACGTGCTCTGCACCAGGATGCAGCACGGCCAACAACCATGCTGGGAAGTGAAGGGGGTAAATTTTTCTTCATTGCCAATCGATCTTGCATCTCCCATTTCGCCATGCACCTTCATATCCTGTGTTTCCAAGCCTATGCGGGTGCTTGTTTCTTGCTTGAAGGGCCTTCTGCCGTTCACTCTTCGCCACTTCTTCTGGCGTGGACTTCATCTCAACATATCTATTGTATACTTGCTCATCCAAGAAGCCGTACTTCTCAAACGGGCTCTCACCCGTCTGTACGAACTTTGTTGTCAGGATGCTCTTGAATGACCTCCACGCCTTGCCCATGGTCTTCATGGCAGACGCTTTGACACGTTCTTCGTGTTTAGGCAGGATCTCGAACCACCTTTTTACTTCAGCCATTAACTCCTCCTCCTTCGTGGTGGTAATATCCTTCCAATTCGCAATGGTTATGTTGACCCTCTCCCGCCCAAGTATCCCGCAGAATGTGCGGAATTTGTTCGCTACGCCATCCGTTTTCGTCGGCACACCAGACTTCGTAGATACTTGCGTGATGACCATATGTCTACTAGGGGCCTTCGACATTGTTCAGGGCTTCCGACTTCTTTTTTGCGTACTTCGTTCATCGTTGCCCGAAGTAGGGTTCGGCAACGATGAGTGCCCCGACGAGGAATTAGAAGAAGAATTAGCATCCGACATATCTGTGTAAACTAACAAAGCAAGGCAGCATATGCTCTTTAGTATAGTAATTTGATACACATATAGCCATATGTGTGGAACTACTCTAATAGCCAAGTATAGCCTACGCGTTTCCCAACTATCATACTCCGGGCACAGCTTCTCCAATTCATCAATGTAATTAATCATTGTAATATCGCCATTTAGAGTATTTATTTGCCATCACCATTCTAATTTAAGTTTTAATGCGATGCATTAGCTAAATGGGTTTCACCCTAGTTATAATATTATTTAATCCTCCTTAGTTGCATGATACATTTCCTACATGCATCCAAGTTAAGTCACAAACACCATTATAATTAGATTAAGATAACATGAATGCCGAATAAATGGTACCTAATCAAATAGGAACATGATACTGCTACAAGACCATGAATGCGAAGGTACAAATACGGCCTAAGAGCATGGTTGGAACTGTGAAATAAAATTGCAGAAAATCAAAATCAAAGTCCTTCTATCAAGAATTCAAGATCATATACCACGGAAAACATAATACACAAAATTATTGCAGTTATATTTATTGCTTAATGAATTTGGTTTCTGTACAAGTGCCCATGGAGCCCTCCATGTAGGTGTATGATCAATGGTAAGTTGGCAACTCAATAAAGATTGAAGTCACTAAACACAGTTGAACTAACATCCTTTGTTAAATCCTGAAACAAACAGTTGACCATTTACATCAATATACTATCTCTTCTGGATTACCATAAGGAATTCCTTACCATAAATCACCCTTAAATTGAAGCTACTAAATACAGTTGAACTAACACCCTTTCTTGGCCATTGCTATCACTACACTATCTCTTCGGCATTACCATAAATCACCCTTAGTTAGAATCAGCGTTCCACATTTCAACTAAGATTAAGAAGGAACCAGTTATTTTCTCCACAACACTACCAGACCTCTGACCCTTCAAAGCACCTTGTGAACCCTCCAAATAAAGCAAAGGCACTAGGCAAGGCATATACCTGATTGTTCTCATGAAACCAAATGAAAGTCGAGACTCACAGTCTAACACGTTTTAGAATGCTCAAGCTGCAAACTTGCAGGCCCCTGAACCTCATTACCATCAATCGCAAACTCCCAAATCAGACAAACAACAGCAATAGACCGTGCGAAACACTATCCTCGGCCTCGCCACTCCCATCCAATCTAGACCACCACATTTCATATGCTAACCATTCAAACGAACTGAAAGAGAAAATCCCTACACCCTAAAATCCCTTAATCAAATCCCATGTTCCTAAGCCAAATCCTTCGAACCTGAAGTAATCAAGGTAAAGCATCCCAAATCATGACTTATATCTAGGCATCCCCACCAAACCACTCATAATCGCTAGGTAAAGCCCCCTCGCAACACTCACCCACCCCAAATCAGAGCACAAATTCGTACACGCATCAAGCAACGGAAATGGCCGATACAGCTAGGGTCAGAGGGGCGACCTGTACTCCCAGGTCTAGAAGCTGGAGCGGTAGAGGAGGAAGTGGAGACTCCGGCGGCGCGGGCTCGGCTCCTTCTCCGACGGCGGTGTGGAATGGGTGGCGGCGCGGGCTCGGGCAGCGGCGGCGCGGGAGGGGAATTAGGGCTCGGGCCAGGATTTGGAATGCGAAGCACGCGCGGGGTTCCGAAATTTTCCTAAGTCCCCGCGGTATATGCAGTAAGATCATCGCAGACAGGTTAAGTGAGCTACCTGTCTGGGATGGCCATCATCCCAGACGGGTTGACTATAGCCACCCGTCTGCGATAACCTTTCATCCCAGACGGGTCGACCTAACCACCCATCTTAGATGACTTCTATCACAGACGGGTTTAATTGTTGACCCGTCTGGGATGGGTGTGTACAGAGGGCATAACTCTGCCTGTTTTGTGGCTAGCCTCAGGAATTGCTAGCCATGCCCTCTGAAACAGCAGATATATATTGCACAGAATATTCACATATTTAACACAGATACACTAAAACAATCACATACTTGGACATGATATATACATTCACAATTGCTAGCTAGAAATGAGTCACAATTGCTAGCTAGAAATGAGTCACACCGTTCAGAATTGAGAGCTCGCTGCCAACAATTGCATACTTCAATGTTTAAAAGGAAAGTTGCAAGAGAGTGCTAAGTGCATAGATGAAAGACAATGAAAGTAAATATTCAAAATAAAAATAGTATCAATTATTTACAATACTTGCTTCTTCCTTTGAAAGTGAGCCCTCACGATGATTGTTGTGGTAGTATGACCCAGCTCCCTCCATGTTTCAGCCTTGAAACTCAAATCTCCGGAATAATTCTCGGTGAATCATTGTAATCATCCTCATCAACAACATTGTCAACTCCTATAATGCTTCTTTTTCCATTCTAACGACATGCCGCCTCTTGCTTGACGGATCGATCATATAGAATACCTGATGAACATGCTTCGCGAGTACGAATGGTTCAGTACCGTAGCCAACACGGCTCAGGTCAACAGTAGTCACATCGTATTCGTTGGTTTTAATATGCGAGAGGTGGGCCCAATGACACCGAAATATTGGGATTTTGAACTTCAGTAATCGAGCTCCCAAATCTCCTCAATGAACCCATAGTAACAATGCTTATGTGTCACGACCCGGAATTGCATATGATTAGGGAAACGCGAAGTCGCCAAGGACCGAAGGACTCGTCAGCCCGGTGGCACGGTACCTGCGCCGTACGCACCAAGGTAGAACGATCCGACACCCGCTACGTGCGAGCCGGCCGGAAGCGACCAATCTTTCCAAAACCACATACGATTCCATAATCCGGTGAAGAGTCAGAGTCGTTCCCGAATCCTACTACGCCTAGCAAGGTCGGAGGAGCCCGGCGGTTCTACCCACACCCTAACCTAGCTCGGAAGCTAGTGGGTCACTCGAAAGCCCGGTAGAACGCCCACACCCTGCCTGGCCGGCACTGCATCTCAGCCAGCGGGTCACTCAACCAACACCTGCTCGACTTAGTAGAAAATGGTACGGCCTCGGTCCTTCACGGCATACCCATACACTTCATATCATTCACGCATTGTGCAGGGGCAGCCTGGAATAACAACTCGGATATCGTCACAAAGCCCTACAATACGATATTACTAATAACAGTCCACGATGGGACAACATATTACATCAGTCGGTATATCCGAACACATATCCGAGTACGGAGAAGTTTAACAACAGCGGAAACAAAAGGAGTAAGACCCACAGCGGCAACATGTCCGCTGACCAAAAGCTACACCTATCCCACAGATCGAACACTACCGAGGAAACCCAAGTTCAAGCATCGTCAAAGTAATCTTCGACCACCGGCTCACCTGCAAGCTCTAGGATTAACCTAGGTGAGTACGAAGTACTCGCAAGACTTAATCGTGCTTGATTAGATGTCCTACACATGCTAGTTTAGCAACAAGTAAACATGATGCTTCTCAGAGTAACAATATGTAAAGTAACAACATAGCATCATCAGGGTAAATAGAGACAAGTAAATCAACCAGCTAAATCAGACAATAACAGGACATGAACAAATCATCACAAATCCGATTCCTCAAGTTCAAATCCAAGGGCAGCCCATACATCCAATCCAATCCGATCCATTTAACGATTCAATCCAAGGGGGCAGCCCTGTATCCAATTCCGAATTGATCCAGCAATGATACATTATCGAAATCCGATGTAATCCGTCAAAGACATATTATGATTTAATCTCTCGGACCGCTACCGACGGACTCAACCCCTGCCGATATAATGAGTGCATAACCGCAAGGAGGTAGCGAACCTCCAAGGGGCGTGGAGGCTTGTCCCACTATACCTCAGTGTTGGCTCTCGATAGCGCTCCCGTGTGATAAGGGATTGTGACACGCTGAAGATAAGGTTGCTGCGGTGACAAAACTCTACTTACACCTGGGTCACCTTCCCGCCGCTATTAGCAACAACCGTACCCATTGTGCACGCCCTCGGCTCTCACAACTCACTTAAAGGTTTGGTTGAAGAGCCACAGATGTTCTCAACGTGAGACCCATCCTGCTTGTATTAGTGTGCTTAACATCTCCTAATGACATCTAACTGATCATACCCATACGACATACAATGGAGACAGACACATACAAGCACACATAAGAGAGGGCATACACAAGAGTACGGAAAGTAAAATGCAACAAGCTCTGCTTGCCTGATCGGTTTGTTCCTGTTCTTGCGTGGTCTCGTAAGCCGGGTGGTCACCTTCGTCTTCGGGCTCTGTTGTAATTGACACGAACACCGGAAAAGGAAACGATAAAAGATAATGAGACCAGCATGTATGCATGTATGGATGATGCAATTTGCTTGACTAGGAGTGCAATGGGTGTTGAAGAGTCGCAATAATCTACATGGGTTCGTATTAGGTCATCGGAGACATGTGATAACTAAACTGCATGCATGACGAGTTAAAAATGTTCCGATGGGTTAGGGTTGCATCTTTAGTGGTAAATCATGGCAAGGTGGTGTATTAAGTCCATATGAAGTTAGGTTATGTAATAGGATGCTAACTTGCGAGCTAGGGTTTTATGTTTAGACAGGGCAAAATAACAACTCTAAACATGGGGCTGTGCGTGTACCCAAAATTGATCTTGGTTTCAGGAAAGTTGTAGAAGACTTCATAAGCTTTCCAATGGTATAAGGTTTGCTAAAATCCGAGTTATGGATTACCAGTTATCGCATTTTGAAGCTCGACGGAACAAAAGATTAAACCCTAGATAACCTACGGTGCATGTAACCAAAATGAACTTTTGATGCATCCAAGTTGTAGAGAATTTCACCAGCTTTCAACCATATAAAATTTGTTCAATTTGGATTTGCGGTTTAAAAGATATGAGCATTTGAAATGTGGGACAAAATCTGCCCTAATCTAACCTAACCCTAAATGCTAAGTGCACCCGAACTAACCCCACCCTCTCTCTGCTACGAACTTCCACTGCTAAACCTACCCGAGAACACACCCAACATCTAACCCTCATAACCGAACCAACTGACCCGTGGGCCACTCATGTCAGTGGGGGGCGGTCTCATCAGCTCACCCCAGCCAGACACGTGTCCCTCTTCTCTCAACTCCCTCTCTCTCTCTCTGCCTCACTCGGGACCGGCCGGAGAAGGGCTTAGGCGGCGGAGGGCTCGCCGGAGAGTCACCGGAAGGAGCTCCCGAGCTCGGTTGAGCTCGGGAAAGGCGGTAGGAGGCCAAGGAGCTCACCCCGGATCCGATTTGGTGGTCGGGGAGGGCTGAGGAAGGCCGGAGGAAGGTGGGCGACGAGGACCGGCGGCGGTAGCTTCGGGTCGACGGCGTCGGCGTGCTCCGGTGTTAGATCTGCGAAAAAGGAGCCCGAGGGGAGGTGAGGGAGAGAGGGGAGCTCGAAGAGCTAGAAAATGGGCCTCGGGAAGCACTGGTCACCCGAGAAGGAGCTCACCGGAGTTCCTGGTCGGAGGTGGGGAAGACGACGGTGTTGACGCAGAGGCTTGCACGGATTTGGAAATGGGAAGGTGGATGAGATGCAGGGAGGGGTGGTGAGGCTCTGGGGAGAGGTAGCCGAGCTCGGGGAGCAGCCCAACCGCGGCGATTTCTCGTCGGAGCCGGCGACCGGGGCGGAGGAAGGAGCTCGGGAAGAGGGGATTTAGCTCTAGGGTTTCAGGGGGGGCGGAGATGGCGAAGTAGGGGAAGAAAAGGCTGTCGGGAGGGAGCTTTTAAGGGGCGGCGGCGGCTCGGACAGGGGGCTCCGGGGGTGGAGCACCGCCCACCATGGCCAGCGGCCGGCGGCGACGTGGAGGAAGGGACCCGACATGCGGGCCCGGGCGCGGGAGTGAGAGGGAGAGGAGCTGACAGGCGGGGCCCGGTTGGCAGTGAGGGGAAGGGGGAGAAGGCGCGCGGGAGGAACGGGCTGGGGGAGATGGGCCGACCGAGGGGAGGTTCCGGCCCAGGGGGAGTTAGGGTTTCTTTTTGATTTTTTCTTTTTATATTTTCCAGTTTTATTCCCCACGACATTTTATGTACCAAATCAGCTCCAATTAACCTGAAATTTTTACAGGAGCTTCATAATATTATTCTTGAGCTGCTGTAGGAGTTTGAACCAACTTGGGACTGATTTGACCTAGGTTCCCATTCAAATTCGATTTAGGGTTTGAATTCGGATTGAGCTATATCGAGCCCTAGACATGTCCAAAATTTCTAGAAATTGGTCAGGGGCTAGGGTTATCCCCTTTTCAGGCTATTCATGAAGTTTTAGAACATCTCTTCTACTAGAGTTTGCTTCATACGTCGAAACCCTAATTCTGGCATATTTAGGGTTTGGGTTAGGGACGAGGATTCACCGAAGGGTTCGATGACTTCTACCACCCCTATGAGATATGTCATTCAACTTCTTCAAATAGTGATGGTGTTTTGACATTGTTAGTTGAACTACTTCAAATAAATTGATTGGTGTTTGCAACAATTATCCACCGAGGATGAGATATTAACATATTCTATAAAGTATAGTTGATATACAACTAAGTTTAGATAGAGTGTGGGTGGTGATAGATGACATGTATGCATGGATGCAAATCAAAAACCTATCTATCGACTTGGGTATTACATTATGACCGGCGAAATCGAAAGCATCGACCCGCACACCGTTGTTCTGATATGTGCTTTTTGCATCTTGAGCCTTCGTATAAAATGTGTATCCATTTATGTCATATCCTTGGTATGTCCGGACTGTAAAGTACCGTTTCTTTGACAACCATGTCAGCATTTCATTAGATGACGACGTGGTGGTGATCCGGTCTTGGAACCATTGGTTGAATAGGGACATATGTTGTTTCTTGATCCACGTTTCACTTTTTCTTGAATTTTGATGTTGTAGCATTACTATGTGTTCATCGATGTATGGCGATACCACCGAGATGTGCTGCAAGACCATGAAATGAGCTCGAGCATGATCATCCCGATCAGGAGTGATGGATTTCGCTCCGAGGACCCTGGTACCATGGAGCCTGCCCGCGTGTCATGATTCAGGTAGATTTATCGGGTTGACATGCAGCATGTAGTCCAAACAGAACTCAATGATCTCTTCGGTGGCATAACCTTCAACAATGCTTCCCTCAGGCCGCGAGCGATTTCGTACATAACCCTTCAGAATTCCCATATATCTCTCGAATGGGTACATGCTTCGTAGGAACACAGGACCGCACATTTTGATCTCTCTAACTAGGTGAATCATGAGGTGCGGCATGATATCAAAAAATGACAGGGGGAAGTACATCTCAAGGCGACATAGGACAACCACCAGCTTGCCTCTAGAGCATCCAATTCAAGTGTACTTATCGCCTTCTGTGATATTCTGTCGAAGAATTGACATAGCATTATGATTGTATCTCGGACATCACCAGGCAAAATCCCTCTAATAGCAATAGGAAGTATCTACGTCATCAAAACGTGACAATCGTGAGACTTCATGCCAATTAATTTCAATTCCTGCATTGAAACTAGCTTCTTGATATTGGCACAGTAACCACTTGGAACTTTCACATCGTGCAAGCACTGGCATAGCTCAATTTTCTCGGCTTTAGAGAGTGTGTAACATGCAGGTGGGAGGAAGGTTCTGCCTTTGTCGGTTTCTATCGGAGCTAACTCAGGCCTGATGCCCAGTTTCACATAGTCTTGTCATGCCTTTACGCCGTCCTTTGTTTTATCAGGGATATTCAGCAAGAGGCCAATTAGGTTGTCAAACACGTTCTTCTCTACATGCATGACGTCAATATAGTGGCGAACATCTAGTTCTTTCCAGTAAGGCAAACCCCAAAATATTGATTTCTTTTTCCACAAACCCTTCATTAATTTACGCCCCTTTCCAAGAACAACATCAACATCTTTAACCATTCCGTATACCTGTCTCCCGGTTAAATGAGGTGGAGTCGATCCTTCTGTGAAGGTTCTGTCGAACTCAGCAACCAACTTGCGGTAAGGATGATTTCGACGCAAAAACCTATGGTGCCGCATGTATACGGTTCTGCATACAAACTGGCCGTATCTTCCATGCATTGACCACAGACTGTTGCTCCTTTAGTACTCTGGCCGGATAGGTTACCGTATGCAGGATAGTCATTGATGGTGCAAAATAGGAATCCTCGTAAGGTGAAGTTCTCTCTTGTCTGCATCCCACGTCTCCACGCCTTCGTGCCACAAATGTTTCCAGATCCTCCTTCATTAAAGACAGATACGTATCTATGTCATTTTCGGGTTGCTTCGGGCGTTCGATGAGCATGGCCAACATGATGTACTTCCTCTTCATGCACAACCAAGGAAGGAGGTTGTACATACAAAGAGCCATAGGCCAAGTGCTATGACGACTGCTCATGTTACCAAAGGGATTTATTCCATCCGTACTCATCCCGAACCATACATTTCTAGAATCCGCACCAAAATTTAGGAATTTCCTGTCGATGTTTCTCCACTGGATAGAGTCCGCTGGGTGTCTAATCAAATCATCAACTTTACGCCCCTCCGCGTGCCACCGCATTTTCTTTGCATGTTCAGGATTTGCAAGCAGATGCTTCAGGCGAGGAATGATAGGAAGATACCATACAACCTTGGCCGGAATGCCGTTCATCTCCTCATTGCCCTCGATGTCATCGTCCGTAGCATTGTTGCGCTTCTTGTACCGGGAAGTCTTACAAACCGGACATACATGTAGATTCTCGTACTCTTTACGGAAGAGGATGCAGTTGTTTTTGCAAGCATGTATTCTTTGTACGTCCATTCCTAGCGGACAGAAAATCTTCTTAGCTTTGTATGTGCTTTTTGGCAACTCGTTCTCGTCAGGAAGCATGTCTGCCAAGAGTTGTAAAAGTGCAGTAAAGCTCTTGTCAGACCAACCTACGCTTGCCTTCAATTTGAGAAGTTCTAGAATAGCTGATAGCCGGGTATATTTTACCTTGCAACCATGATACAATTGTCTCTCCGAGTCCTCCATTAGACCCAGAAATTTGTCATATTGCCTGCCACCAAGATCATTACCTTCAGCATCGTGCAGCATTTGCTCGAGATCATTGTCATTGGTACGCATCTCGACATCCTCTTCATCAGACTCAGAATCAATATCAGCGTCCAGATTCAACTATTTGCCACTCATTCCTTCATCGCTCCCCTCCATGTGTTCGCCATGATGGATCCAATTTGTATAACTAGCTATGAATCCCCTACGGATCAAATGATCTTGTAACTGAGCCGTGTTCTTCAACATCTTCTCATTCTTGCAGTCATAGCACGGATAACACATATGACCAGACTTCCTACTCGACATATCATCCTCAGCCGCTATTAAAAATTCGTTCACGCCACTGATATACTCAAGGCTCATGCGGTTCGCATCATACATCCATCTTCGATCCATTGGCACTATGACATACATATAAACCTATGTTGACTAATTAATTATCTATGTGATTGAAAATAAAAATTAAACTCATCACTCTCTCTCACTTGTCCAATTATGCGCAAAACCTTCCAAGCTAAAGCCATCCAAGCATGCGTATATATTACATCTAAACCACAATTAATAAACCATCCATCCATGCCTGTACATCTCTTAAACCAAAATTATCTTCTAATAGAACATAATTGCACTAGATCTAGGGTTAGAGAGCAATTAAACTAACTAAATAACCAAATCTACTAACCTATTGCCACACCAAATCAATTATCTCCTTGCAATCTTCTTCTCCTCCCGCAAAATTGCCTCAGCCGCCACCACTAGCCCGACAGACCTAGGAAAACCCTAACAGACCAAGGAGCAATATAGGTGGAGAAGTCATTCCAGACGGTTTAGTCACTTGAACCACCTATAATGCCCTATCACAGACGGGTGAACAAAAGACCGTCTGCGATGTATTGCTACATCACAGACGGTTCCTTTCATGACCGTCTTTGATGTGTCATCGCAGACGGTTCGTCCAAGCCGTCTGCGATAACTGCTTACATCACAGACGGGTCGTACCTCGAACCGTCTGCGATGAGTCTTTCTAGACGGGTCGGCTACGACCCGTCTGGGATGACATATCATCCAAGACACTGGGGTCCGGACAAAAATCCGTTTTCCTGCCCGTCTGGAATGTCCTCTATCCTAGACGGTCTATAGTAACTATCTGCGATGTGCCGTCCAGGATGAGCCTTTGGTAAGGATCGCTCGTCGAATCCCAGGCGCCTGCCTCCCTCAATCGTAAGGGGCATATCCCTCACCTGGTAAAATCGGAGGCGACATCGAATGAGGACAGGCCACGCGTTCGGAGGATCTTGATCTCCTCGATCATACACTTGAGTCGGGGATCAAGTAGGGTCTCATCAGCCCACGAGGATACAATGTCGAGCGGAGAGAACCCCAGTGTTTAATACCAAGATGGATAATGGACGACAGTTGCACCACTCAGTCTCCCACCCTAGGAAGGATCGGAACCTGGTGGCATCTATGTATTCCACGGTCTTATCTTCTCGAAGACGGATGCTCGTGCCTCCTACAATCTCTTTCTTCGTTCTCACCAGTTTGTGATAGTATCTAAACAAATCCAAAGAAGGACGAACTCCAAGAAAAGCTTTGCACAAATGTGCGAATACATTCAGAATGATGTACGATGCCGATCAAGGTTTACCACCTCAATCCGATAGAACTGGAAGACAGAAGATAGGAAGGTAGAAGGAGGGAAAAAGAATCTGCATCGAAAGAAATCAGGAAAAATGATTAGCCAACCGGGATCAGGTATAGGAATCCTCTCGTTCAAAACAAGGCGAAATTCGGCTTGAAAGGTTGATTGAATAAGAGTCAATTCCAGAGAAGATGCAAGCCTCGCCTGTGTTAGCTCCGAGCGTGGCCAGGGATTCCCAGTCGGCGGACGTCCGGCCATGGCGCGAGGAAGAAGACGAGGGGGACAAGAATGCTAAGGGACAGAGAGTAATGTGGGCAAAAACCCTGACTCTTGGTTCCTTAAGGAATTTTCAATCTTCGCCTGACCGAGCGCGGTTAACGGCACGATCCGTTCCATCGTATTTAATGCGGGCAGTTGCTTTTTCCGCATGCGAACAATGTAATGTA